>JAAGNO010027454.1:0-12088 GCA_033439905.1 Ceryle rudis
CACCTCCCTCGATCTGCTGGCCACACTTCTCTTGATGCAGCCCAGGATGCAATTGGCCCTCTGGGCTGCAAGCGCACTGTTGGCTCATGTCCAGCTTCTCATCCACCAACACCCCCAAGTCCTTTTCTGCTTGGCTTGTTCTAGGTCCTTCACACCCACTCATGGACTCTGAGTCATTGTCAGCATCTGACTACTCCTGTCTGAGTTCATACTGAACTATTCCTCACCACCATCACTGCTGCAGAGACACTAGTGGCCTCACAGAGTTTTCACAGTTCTGCCCTGGGATCCAGCCATCTTTCTACATGTCTGACACCAAGGTATACGTGGCATTTACAGGTTATCCAAGTCTCTCAGCCACTGTGTAAAAACCATGCTCAGAATGGACATGTTGTTTTGGTCTTTACACATTTCACTGTACACATTTCTATGTTTATATCTTGTCTTTGGTTTGAAAATACTGACAAACATACATTGTAGAAGCCTTCCTTCCCTTCCAGACAAAGGTATTAGTACAGATAATAGCTAAGAAAGGATGAAAGATGAGAGACTAACCTCATAGCTGAGAATTACTCAGCTACACAACTCTGTTTATGTAAAAGGACACACACATACTGAAGCAAGAAAACTAGAAAAATTTGCCACTTAGGCAATTATCATGAAAACTGGTAGGAAATTATTCAATTCTCTATTAGGTGGGTTCTGTAAGGACTAGCTGTTGAAAATAATCCTGTTCTTTGAGCATCTGTGCTTAAATGCAGGAGCTGCTGTTTACTAGTCTATGGTCCCTTTCTGACCTTAAAATCTATTGCTCTAAGGCTGGCATTTCTCTCCCTGGTACCTGAAAGTATGATCTAATACCAAATGTTGAATTAAAAGACACAGCACTCAGAAGATAAAAGAAACTAGTTTCATTACTACACACCCCACAAGACATACAAGTATTTGCATTTGAATAATAATGTTAACATTAGGAAAACTATAGCATAATCAGTTGTGCTTCATTACACAATCTTACTGTAGCTGCAGCAGTATATCATTTTGATACAATTACAAAGACACTTAGCACTTTGAAGCAAAAAACAATTTTTCAGTTTATGCGCAAAGCCATTTTTTACTTCCCTGTTGGCTGTGCCATTGGAAATATTATTAAATCTCAAATCAGTCATGTATAATAAGAAATCTCAACATGACAGTTACAAACCCCATTTTAAACATCTTTCAACTGCAAAGTATTCTATCATTTTATTTTATTTTTTAGTAAAGACTCAAGGGCAACAAGTGGGTAATGTTACAGAGACCAAGTTTCCCTAGAAACACTCTTCACACTAACATATATTCAAGTTCAGTCATGCCTGTGAAAGCAAATTTACAGTCGGTATCACAACTACTTTCATACTCATTTGGTCTTGGAATAAAGCAATATGACAAAGACTTTCAAAGATTTTTTTCTGGCTCCTATACAGTTCCAACAGGAAGGCTTTTTAAATTTTGGTTTTTTTTTTTCTTTTTTTTTTTTTTTTTTTTTTTTTTTTTTTTTTTTTGAGTCTAGATGCAACTCAAAACACCGAACACCCAGTACAAACATAACTCTTTCTCTACCACCCACAACACAAACTTTTTCTTTCTGACTCCTTCCTCACTGAATACACACAAGATTTCTTCATTAAACTAAAGTTAGCCTTTGTGACTACTGTGCAGTTTGTTATATTTGTTTAGATCTTGTATTTTCCAGTTTTGTGTGGGTATATAAATGTTTTCAGTAAGAGCTACAAAGAACTAGGCTTATAATGAACAAATAAAATAATAACAGTGATGTTGTTTTTGAAGACACAAATTCCCATTGACTTTTGTCAGTTAGCCTCTAAGCTAACCTAAAAATACCTTTTTTGATAAATTTTACTTGGCAAGAATCTTTTTTTCTCCTCCTTCCCTATTTTTTACCAATTCTGTCACAATCAGCAATTTTACACTGGTGAAAATTACTATACAAGGTGCAAAGAAACATCTGTTCAAGTATAGTTGCAATGGACTTTTGGGAAACAGTAGATTTAAAGAACTAGAACAGACAAAAGTAGCATTCAGAGCATCATGGAAAGTATGTTTACCCAAATTCAGCTTGAACTTGAGACACCATTCTGGGCTGTACAGATAGAATATGGGACCCACTCATACAGTAGAAAGTGGGCCTTCTGTTTTTAATGTTGCACTAGCGGGAGCTGCTGTGATGCAGTAGCCACTGAGAAAATGCAGTTAAAAAAGCAGGGATGAGGCGGGGGGCTGGAAGAAAGGCACTTCATGATCATCTCTCCTGCCAGGACCCATTATCCGCCCTTTATTTTACAGAACATGTCATACAGTGATGAGAATAGTATGTCCTGTGTCACATCAGTGAAGGAAGCACTTTGCCCTGCGCCTCAGCAACCATCATGAAAGATTAATCTGCACAGCACATAACCGCAATTCAGTCCAATTATATTCCCAGGAGGCAGATTCTTGACTGTATCTGAACTCCAGGCAATGCAGGCAGGTGGCACCTCTAAGCAAACTGGGGCCAGCTGGGATTCGGTAGCCCTAGACAGAGTTCAAACCAAGGCTTATGGGCTATCCCGCCTTCACACAGAATGTTACAGTGACTTTAGGTTTACACTCTGAGAACTTGTCCCATTACTTAGGGCTTCAAAACTGAGTTAAAATAGCTATTATTTCAAGTATTCCTAATTTTTTCTTGCTACATTTGCCTACAAATTATTCAGTACTGAATGGCTGAAGGTACAATGCAGGTATCAATACACACTTATGTTATCTTCATATCTTCAGTCACTTACTGTGGCAGCGGAATGGGTTTTTTTCTTTTTTTTTTTTAATTTGATTTACTAGCCAATTGTATCATACCCTTTCCACTGGGTGTGCCGCATGCAAATTCAGAGATTGCTAGCACATAAACCCAGTATTTTGTTGTTTTTGAAGGGGACAAGAGACACAATTTGATAGTCTGACAATGGAATTGGTGCTTGAAAAAAATAAAAAGGATCTTTTGACACTTCTACTTCTGTGTTTCCTTATGTATCAGCTTCCAAACTTCAAAGACAACTGGCTTGAAAATAGAATATTTCTAGTTTTGCTTCAACAGTGAAATCTACTAATTTATTTTCCTCCTATTGCTGCATTAAGCACTGAGCATTAAAGTTCAGAAAGCTTAATTTTGGTGTCACAAATAGTCTTGGACAGAAAAATGACAATTCACCAAAGCAACTTGGAGAGAACATTGCAAAAGACAACTATCTTTTAGTCTGTTTACATGCCACTGTCTGTAAGATGTGGTTCTTGTCTATATACTCATCATACCCTCTTTTAATGAGCTTCCCATTATTGACAGTTAATGTCTGCTACCAAAGCAGTAAAGTATCATTGTACAAACCCTGCTCCTGCATTTCGACTACCAGACACTTGTTGATGCTGTTAACGTATGGTAGCTTGTAGTTCTCATAATCATCCCACCCGGGGTGAACCTGATCCTCATTATTATAAGCTGTCTGCCTCCTCAATTTCCCCATCTGCTCTGCTGCTGTCAGCTTTGGATTGCTTTTGTAACACTGTAGGGAAAGATAATATGCCGATGTTTTATAAAACTGATTCAGTGTTTTAGGGGTAAGAAATCAAAAATGTGTAAAATCATGTGTTAAAAACTAATTGTCAACTCTGAAAATAATTTAATCTGAGGCAAGCATGAGATTGACACTGCTTATTAAAGCTTACAGAGAATTTAAAATTTGTCCAGGTCTCTTGTTAGTTAATGCGTTCAGCTACCTTCTCTCTTTGGTTGAATACTTCCCTTATTCCCCCAGGGATCAGTACTGGGTCCAGTCTTGTTTATTTTTCAACATATTCATCAGTGACCTGGATGAAGGGACAGAGGGTACCCTCAGCAAGTTTGCTGATGATACAAAATTGGGAGGAGTGGCTGACACATCAGAAGGCTGTGCTGCCATTCAGAGACATCTGGACAGGCTGGATAGTTGGGTGGAAGGGAACTTAATGAGGTTCAACAAGGGCAAGTGTAGGGTCCTGAACCTGGGGGGGTGCACCAGTACCAGTACAGATTAGGGGTTGACCTGGAAAGCAGCTCCATGGAGAAGGACCTAGGAGTCCTGGTGGGTGAGTTAACCGTGAGCCAGCAGTGTGGTCTTGTGGCCAAGGAAGCAAATGATATCTTGGGGTGCATTAAGATGAGTGTGGCCAGCAGGTTGAGGAACCTCCTTATCTACTCTGCCATAGTGAGGCCACGTCTGGAATATTATGTCCAGTTCTGGTCTCCCCAGTTCAAGAGAGACAGCTACAAAGATGATTAGGGGACTGGAATATCTGTCTTATGAGGAAAGGCTGAGAGACCTGGGGCTGTTTAGCCTGGAAAAGACTGAGAGGGGACCTTATCAGTGTTTATAAATAACTGAAATGTGTCTAGAGAATGGGGCCAGTCTCTTTTCAGTGGTGCCCAGTGATCAACAGGGGTCAATGGGCACAAACTGGAACACAGGAAGTTCCACTTCAGCATAAGGAGAAAATTCTTTCCTGTGAGGGTGATGGAGCCCAAGAAAGGCTGCCCAGAAATAATGTGGAATCTCCTTCTCTGGAGGCTTTCAAAACTCATATGGACATGTTCCTGTGCAACCTGCTCTAGGTGAACCTGCCTTGTCAGGGGGAATTGGTCTAGGTGATCTCCGGGAGTCCCTTCTAACTCCTACCATTCTATGATTCTGTGATTCTTCTTTTGTAGTCTTCCTTAAAATTCACTTCCTTGCTACTTCATAATACTAAGAGAAGACTCTTTGAACACTTTGCTAACATGTCTAATATAGAAACCCTTCAGATAAGTCCATAGGTTATCTCTGTTTCTGGTTCAGGAATAGAGAACTCTGTCTGGAGCAGTTGACCTATCTTGTCTCTGCAGCATGAAGGCAATTTGCCATTTCTAGCATCCTGGGAGTGAGGCAGTAACCATGAACCTGACTGTTTAAGTTACCTGATGAAAGTTAGATATTCCCATTTTTGCTACTCCTGCTGCTGCTTTATTGACCTGCCAAAGAGAAACACTGACAAAACCTAGCTGAGAATAATTCAGTTTCATGACTTCAAAAACACCAAAACCCATTACTCCAGTTAAATCTGCCATGGCTATTACTGGAGCATGCCAGTGGCAATTCTTGTGAGGTGACATTTCAAGAGCAATAGGTGGGATGGAAACATCCTACCTTTTTTTTTTAATTTTTTTTTTTAATTGAATATACATGGTATGCTGTGCAGAATGGGGGAGCCATTTAGAACAAAATAATTAGAGCTGAATCTTTTTGTATATTTACCACCAAAAATGTCTCCACTTTGATATAAAAATTGTCATTATAGAAGGAAGACAACAATGAAATATAAATTATTCATTTACAGAAACTTCTAATCAATGACATGAATATAAAAAGATCTCTAGCAGTCAGTAAAGTAAAAACATGTAAACTATTATACTTGATCTGTAAGTTTGAATTTGTTCCTATTCTGTAATTTTATCTGTCAGTTTTGATCAGTATTCATTATGGCTCAGAAAAAACCAGCAACAACAAAACCCCTCTATCTTCACAATTTCCTGAGAGACAAGGTTGGTTTTGGCAGGAGCCTGAACTAAAATGGAAGCTGTAACAAGGCTGTGCACCATCACTAAGAGTCAAAAGTAAAGCAGACATTTCTCATGCTTTTCACATCCACCCTAGCCCAGCGATCACCAACTACAGGAATAGAACTCAGTACTTTTCTGTGAGGGATATAGTGGAAATGATCCATTGTCTTTGATATGCAGTAAATGTATTAAATTAGACCTGAATTAGGTTAGAGTAGGACTTAATTATTATTTTCACCAAAAAAAGAAGGCCAGATACTGTCTGCATACAAATCCTTTTGCACCACCATCACTCCTTCCCGGAATGAGGTTCCCTTCCCTGGAGATTCTCTGATAAATGGGAATCACCAAACCAGCTGCTTTCCAGACAGAGATACAATGCTACCCATGCATGCAACCATAACTCTATGCCATCAGCATTCATCTACTATGTATACATGAGTTCTATTTCTACTTAAAACCATATTCAATTATAGTTCTCTTGACTGGGACAGATAAAGCAAATATATTTTTGCTCAGTACCACAAACTCCAGATGGTTGTTATTAAAGGGTTTATGCCTAGTTCATAAGTGCTGACAAAAAATAAGGCCACATCATGCCTTGACTAATTTGCTGTTCTGAAAGTTTCCCAGGGCACATAAGAGTTCCCCTTCTACATACAAGTACAAACTCCTACATTTGGAATCATTTCCTTAAATCATTAGGTCTCTGATGTGGCACCTCCCATCCCACTGCTTTCTGCCTCATCAGTACCCCTATCTCCACAGTTGCCACCTCATAAAAGCCAGTTAACAAAGAACATAGGAGCATACAGGCACTCAGTAGAGTGTAGGCAGCCAAAACCTGCCATCACATAGCCCTGTTAACAGTCCCTCCAGGAACTCGTACAAGTGCAATGCTGATCGTCTTCTGAGCAGTCTCTGGAGACACTCTCTTGCTTAGGACTATTAACTCAGGTTGCACAATCTCAAGTGTCTCTGAAACACACCAGGGTCACAAAATCACAACAAACTCAAGCCACTAGCTGAGCACCTACACCACCACCAAACTCATTCTAAGGTTGCAGTGGTGACTTACAGCTAGCCAAGTGGGTTGCAGCAAGTGGCATCAGGCACATTCCACCTACCTTGTCTTTTAGGATGAAATGGTCTCAAGTTGCACCAAGGGAGGTTTAGATTGGACAGTAGGAAAAATTTCTTCACCAAAAGGGTTGTCAAGCATTGGAACAGACTACTCAGGGAAGTAGTGGAGTTATCATTCCTAGAGTATTTAAAAGATGTGTAGATGTGATGCTTAGTGACATGGTTTAGTGGTGGACTTGGCAGTGCTAGGTTAACAGTTGGACTAGATCTTAAAGGTTTTTTCCAACCTACACTATTCTAAGATTCTACCAAGCCTGATATGACAAAAACAGCATGAAAATATTCTAGAAATGACACAAAGCCATCAGCACCTAACCTGAGACTTCAACTACTAATAATTCAAGTCCAAAGTAAACTGAGAACCTCTCACACCAGTTCTGAAGGCACTTAGGCACACCAAGCGCTTTGTGCTCCCTCATTAGCTATAGTTATGCCTCTGAATACACCAGTGTTTGAGTACCACGTGCTTACTGATAAGCAGCTCAAGGCTCAGCTTACATTTAAATCCAACTTGAAAACAAAAAAAAAAAAGTCCCTTCACCACCTAATGCCTCAAAGGAGTCAAAATAATAATTCTTAGCACCAAAGACATGTCAGAACAGACCTCCACAGACACAAAAAAGAGGAAAAGTTAAAAACACAGGTTCATCAGCTACTTCTAACTCCCATCTTGACAAGACTGAAATGCAAATCAGACAAAACAAAACAAAAGCATTATTTTCTGACACTGTTCTGCAAGCAATCACCTGCAAAAGAGACTTCTAAATTATAATTTTCAAAACCAGCAAAAACCAGGTACTTACCTACAAGCTGTGGGTAAAACACATACAGTAGAGCACTAAAGATTTGCCCTTTGCTGCAGCCCTTGTAATTAGCTGTGTCTCCTACAGGTCAGGCCTGCCACTTCCAGGTCTTTCTTTTGCTTGTCACCTTGCTGAGTGAACACCTCTTCCTTTAGCTTCTGTACCTTTATCAAAAGGGACCCTTTTCTATTTAATGCTGTATCATGGCCACAATCTTAATCTTCTAGGAAAAAGCAAATAGTCTATTACTGCAGGTAACTACCAAATACTTATTTTCACACCTCCTGGCATTGCTTTTTTGGCAGCAATTGCTGACTAGCTAATGGTCTGAAGCCAAAAGTGGGGCTGGAAAAGAGCAAGTATCAAATGTCTCCAATTATAATGTTAATTAGAAACCAGAAAGAATTGTCTGTCTTTGTAGGCCATGTAACATTTTAAAGGTGAATGCAGGAAGCTGATGGATGTAAGCAGGTCCCCCTGTGACTTCCTAGCACTATGGGAAGGAAAGGAAAATGACTATGCAGAACAGTTTGAGTAATTAGAGGCCTTAATTAGAAAGTAGAACTGTGCTTCCGGCATCCATATCATTTTGCCTGGTTTCCATTAGGAAATGTGTCTTTTACTTTTCCTCCAGGTTTTCTTCAAACAAAGCTTTCTGCTTTTGAATGTGACTATTAAATTAAATTACTGTGTATTTAAGACTTAAATCTTAATTCAACACATTATTTAAGTATGTGTTAATTCTAATCACATGACTATTTCATTTAATAATGCATTAATGGGGCACTTCACCCAGTCACTGTTAACTTCTATTTAAGTGTTTACTTTAAAACTTTAAGTCAGTATGAGAATCAGTCCTTAGCTTTTCTCCTCATATTTATATCATCTTCTCTCTTTAGATCTGAAGAAAGTACAATAGCAGTAGTTTGTTGGCTGTCTAGAAATTCACATTTTCCTTTCCTTCTAGATCCTACTGATTTCTGTTTCCCACTGCTTACTGCTTGTATGATTACTTGCATTACCTTTTTTTTTTGATTCAAAACATAGCAATGAAGTATAAACACACATTTTAAAAGAATTTTCTGTATAGGGAGGGTATTTTTAACTTTTGTGACATAACTAGATATCACCTTAATGTGAAGATGAGACATTTACTAAGGGAAATCTATTTCTGCTAAGATATTGCTGTGCATTTGCCAGTGTCCTGATTCTTTAATGTCTGAAAAGCTGAAGAAAATAAAAGAAGCACTCTGAAACACCCTCCTGATATAATGGATCTGATGTGTAGTCGTTGTACTACTCCAGTTCTTGGAATGTCTAGAGTCTCTTCATTAATTGAGAATATAATAATAATGTTCTGTTTCTTTCCTTATTGAATTAGGACAGTGACATCTGTGATTTAAAAGAATTCACTGCTGGTACATAAAGCAGCTATCTGAAAGTTAAGCTACTAAATATTTTATGCGGTAGCCTCTGAGTGCCTTTCAAATTCTCAGACAAGCACAGAATCAAAGTAGCAACCTATCCAAATGGGAGCAAAATATGTTTTTAAGCATTGCTCATACTTTCATAAAGAACATTGCTCAAGGCTGTTTCTGAATCTATGCACACGAGCACACACACACGCCTATTTCTACCATGGGTCATGCAACCACTCCAGGAGTTAAAGCACCTTAAAGTGATCTGGCTAAGAAAAATTCTATGAATAACCAGTGACTTTAATGATGTTTTAAGTGACATCATTGCCAATGCATCTCTGGAATAAGTAAAAAAAATCCTGCATCAATATTTTCTCCTACTCTAGAAAAATGTGATATCTCTCACTGAAATCAGAGCAATGATAACACTTATGTAATAGGAGTTGACTGAAAGGATTGTCATCTAAAGCTACAACTTTAAAACAGCTGGATGAAATTAAAACAAAATAAAATATTGGTGCCTATAGTCTAAAGACTCCTGAAAAATCCAGGTTTTTTTTTTTTCAAATTGTGTTCAGGCCTAAATATTGGTGTTCTGTATCTTGTGTTGCTGACAATAAAAGGTATAAAGTAGATAAAAATACGTGTTTTTTTAGAAAACACACAAGAATTCCAACACCTGAAGTGTCCCATTTTTAACTAAGGCTGTTCATAGAAAAGGAAAAAATAAAAAAGGCACAAGAGTTACCCACAGCAAACATGGGTAATTAAATAGAGTGAATATTGTAAATTTTCAAAAGCTTTTCTATTTATAAAAGACTTAGGTAATTTACTGTACACTGGTAGGCAATATCGCAATCCAGAAATCTTTTTTCATCTCTACATGAAAATCGGCCTCTCAAGAAAAAGTGTTTCTCAAAACTGAGAAGCAAAGCAAAAAAAAAGAGGTAATAAAAAAGTCACCCTATAATATATATATACTTTATGTATTGTGTCAGAGTAGTCATTATCTTTCCTCCTATTGGAACATTTGTGTTCTAAAATATGCCCACTAAATTTACAAATATTTCCCCCCTAGAGTATTACTGACACAACAATACTGGTAGTTAATGGTAGGCTTTGTGTTGGAAATAAGATAAATAAAAAATCTCTAATGTAGTAACAAACTAGGAAGTGCAGTCTGAGAATTAATACTTAGTACTAGTTTTATTGCAATAGGAATGGCAGAATTTAATTTGAGACTATATGCTTGCTTGCAATATTTCTCTATCTCCTTCTAGCATGTTGACAAGTGAAAGGAACCTGTTCCATTTTGTTACCACATCACCAATAATGCTTAGTCCTTAGACAGCATGTGACATGGGCCATCCAAAAGTGACAGTCTTTGCACTCTTCCAGAAGTGCAAATTACCCTGAAGCTCCTAGGAAGAGTACCCAGTGTGTATTTTTGCACCTCCCTAAGCCAGCAGAACTCCTCAGCTGTGAAGCAGGAACCTTTACTCTGTCTGAAGTCTTAATTCTTCACTATGGATCTGTCCTGCACACTGAAACAGGGGAGAGCCTGAAAAGTATGTAATTCTACCATTAAGCAATATATCATAATATATGCAGGGGTGCATCGGAAGCAAAATCTTGGCATTCTCTTTCAAGTGCATGTTAATGACAAATCATTATTTAAGTACAGCTTGAAACTTCCACCAATTAGAAGTTACAATGTCAGCTAAGCCAGAGTCTTTTGTTCTTATGCATGGTAACGTGATTTATAAGGCTTGACTGCCTTTCGTCACTGGCCAAGTTAAGTGCCATTACCCTTTATTTCACTTGAGCTGAGAGTGCAACTATTGTGGCTCAGCTGATGCATTGTAACTGACTGCAAACAGCAGCTTGAATGTGAACTTGACCTATCACAACTTTCTTTTAATGCCATTCTTCACAGTTATTGCTGTGGGATTATTTTAATTTTCTGCAGTGGAGAAGAAGAGATATGCCATTTTCTAGTTTTTATTTTCACAGGAATAAAAATGCACAGCTATTATATACAGCTGCAGTGACTTGTGTGTCATCCTATTTTAACTTGCAGCAAAAGGACTGTTATTTTAGAGAGGAGAATATGTTGACACTGTGCACTGGATTCAGAGCAGAGGCAGCATGGGCCTCTTGAGTATGCAGGATTAGAACGGGTATGGCACAAATCTTCTTGGCCAGGCACAAGAGTAGGAGGCACTGGTGTAGTGCTACGTGCAGGGCTGTGGTGGGGGAGGCCTCAGACTCTCCTTCCTCCATCAGTCCCACCATGAAGAAAAGATGGGTCAGCTTGCAGACCTCAGATGCCCATTCTGTCTGCCCTGTGATTGCAGCAAAATTTATCAGCCGTGAAAACTGCACTAGAAAAAGTCATGGCTGTCTGACAGTGCCTGTTGTTTGCATGTTCTTTTCGCAGTAATACGTGCAACAGAGGGGATAGATGCACAGCTCAGAAGGATAGGAATTTCAATTGATAAATTAAAACCGGACCAAAGGCTTGTGGTTATCACTGGAAAGGCTGGAACTCAGAAATCCAAACAAGAATAAATTATAAAGGAAAATGCCATACAATTTCAATGCATGATCACTGTCCATTATTTCTACCAGTTATGTAACAAGTTTTGTAGGTCTCAGGTATTTCAGCTTCAAAAGTGCACATCTCACCTCAAAACCCAGACATTATCACAGAATCACAGAATGTTCGGGGTTGGAAGGGACCTTAAAAGATCATCTAGTCCAACCCCCCACCAGGGCAGGTTCGCCTAGACCAGGTCACACAGGAACAAGTCCAGGTGGGTTTTGAATGGCTTTAGAGAAGGAGACTCCACAACCTCCCTCAGCAGCCTGTTCCACTGCTCTGACACCTCCACTGTGGAAAAAGTTTCTCCTAACGTTTAAATGGAACCTCCTGTGTTTCATCTTTCACCTATTGCCCCTTGTCTTATCATTGGATGTCAGTGAGAAGAGCCTGGCTCCATCCTCCTGACACTCACCTTTTACATATTTATAAACATTAATGAGGTCACCCCTCAGTC
>JAAGNO010027454.1:30497-52225 GCA_033439905.1 Ceryle rudis
CATCCACTTGGACTGAAGTCTTGACTTGTACCTTGAGTTGGATAGGCATCAGCTCCAGACACCAAGTCTGTGGTGTCTTCCCAACAATGAAGATGCATGCTTTTAACATTTATTCAATGTGTGGGCTCCCCATCCTCTCCTCACCACCCTTTCCTATTATCATGGTATCTTGCTGTAAGTTTTTTGCACCAGACAGGAGGTTGAAGTCAAATCACATTCCTAGAAATATCAGATCAGTTACTATCAATTCCTAACTAATACAACAGGTCAAATTTAATTTTAATGGCTTCCAGGCTGAGAAACAATCCATGCTTGTATGACAAAGCTGCATTTATAGTTAAGGTGGAAAGCCATCTTTTTCTGATGTTACCTGGAAATTTCTAGAGATGAACATTCAAGACATAGTCAAGTTATATTGATTGTTAGGTAACTCAGTGACCTTCACTTATGTAAACCACTAAAACCTTTTAGTTATGTAGAGTAGAAGAAAACATAACCCTAGGATTTTCTTCCCTTGTTTTGTAAGATCTTCTAAAAGGACCAGTAATTAATACATCTGGAATCCAAAGTTTAGTATAATTAAGAGTTTTGATTCAGTAATTTTTGCTTATTTATAAGTGAATATTCTAGAAAAATAATGCAAATAGTAACTATGATGCTATAAATTCTCCTGATGAGTAGCAGCAAAGTAAAGGATTATAGCTTAAGAGTACTACACCAGTCAGTTGAAAGGAGAAAGCTACATTAGTAAGGCACAAACCAACCAAACTGAAGTTATGAATTTTAGTTGCTACACAATTGAAAGAATGAATCACTAAAAAGGCACACTGAGAAAAAAAGTTTCTATAAAAAGTAAACTTACTAGAAAGTAGCAATCATGTAAAAAAAAAAAAAAAAGCCAAACCAAAAAACAACAAACAACAAACTATCCTAGTTTTTCCTATTTATCAATCTCATTTCAATATCAGTATCAATAAATGACTACGAAAAAACATTCTAAGTATGTTCCATAGAGATTCAAAAATGCTTCAGAACAAAATCTAACTAAATTCTTACCTCTTTTGCCATGTTACTGATCATTTTCTTTGCATTGTTTCATCAGGAGCATCAGGTCTTTATGAGGATAATTTCCACATAGGAGACTTCAGGTACATCTCTGAAACACATATAGTAAACTCCTTAAGAGAATTATCTGTTATTAGAGATAGAAGAAAACCATAGTTCAAATTAAATTCAAAGTGATCAGTCCTTCTGCTTTAAAATATCTCTGTAACATTCTACAGTGCTCTGTTAGTTTTCTTCTAGGAAGAAGAGTCTAATCATCAGCCCCATAAATCAGCATAGTGCTAATGGAGACAATGGGACTCTGCTGATTTATAATGAGGTAGAGTCAGGCCTAAAGCTTCTATCATGTTCTATTCTGGATCGATAGCCAGAAAAATGTAAAGGAGCAGAAAAACACTTTGTAATGTAATTTAGCATAAAGGAGAGGACAAAAAGTGTTGTGTTTACTTGTTTCCAGTACTAGTTTTCTTAATATTTGAAACAGTATTTAGGCTTGATACTTGTCTGGGGGAAAATGTAATTTAAAATGCCAAGCTCCCAACTAGTACATAACTCACAAACCTGAGTCACAGATGTATTTTTTGTTAGTCATAGTACAAGTCTAAGACATTTGAGTTACTTAAGTCATGTGCCAGTGCTACAGGGCTCAGATGATTTTCCATCCCAGCCCCCACATCACCAGTTGGCATCACTCAGCCATCATCAAAACTGCTGTCAGAACTGACACTGCAATCTGCAGCAACAGAGGTAAGAGTCTGAGACAGAGCTATCTGTAGTGTAAAGGTCTACCTATTCACCTTTAAAAATGTCAAAACTGGCATACTCTAGTATTTAGCTTTGCTTGACAGCTCCTGCAGCATCAGAGATTGTTTAAACAATTCCAAAAAAGACTAATCATTGGCATCCATTTGTTGCACTAAATATTGAGTGACGTTTGCTTATGTGTCTTTAAAATATCTTAACTGGAATGCATATTCCTGCATTTTCTGTAATCTGTTATCATCCAAATTAACTTTTATTAGGCAAGATTCTCAGAAGACTCCAGTTTTGGACTGACCTGTTTCCAAATTTTGTCACCTGAATTCCTCATATGAGGAAAGAGAAGAAAAGAAACAAAAGGATATCCTACCTTTTTGAGAATTTATTTTAAGGAACTATATTCTCAATTCTATTCTCATTTCATGCTTATAAGTCAAAAGCACTCCAAATTCACTGATGTCAGTGGAACTATGCTAGCAAAAAAAAAAAAAAAAAAAAAAGTGAGAAAAGAATGAGCCCCTGTGGATAGCATTATTTTTTACCTGGTTATTAGCACATAGGGACAGTCCAGTACAGAAGGATCAGTGTTATGTGCAATCAATTAATCCTCAAAACAGATTGAAAAACAGTTAGACTGATGTATAGTGCTAATTATGGAAAGAAGGTTAACTAACATTGGGAGACAAATTTTAGGTAACTTCTGAAATGTTTTAAATTGTTAAATTATGGCCTTGTTCATGCACTTATGTTCTGTCTTGTCTGGGATGCTATTGTTCCTACCATGGAAGAAGGAAAACATTTCTTTTTTGAGGGACAAAATGCTCATCTAATTTACATTAGCATAAATCCAGATAAATTCACTGACATCAGAACACTTTCAAACCAGAATCTGGCTCATTTCTGACTCCTTTCTGGCTCATTTTCTATTCTTTTGTAACTCAGGATGGGAACAGCTTGTTAGAGCCCTCAGTTGCTATTTCTTTGTAATCTTGTCTCACTTTTAGAAGATTCTCTCCTTTTCTTTCTCCCCCCCACCCCCCCCCGCCCCGGTTCTCTCCGCTAGGAATAGATCCTTCTTGCTATAAAAGTGCAATCATTTTTCATTTTCTGATATTCCATCACTTGCTGTTTTTTCACCACCAGCTTCATGTATTAACTTTGTTAGCAATATTTTTCATTATCTGTTGGTGAACTCTTATTTTTGAGGCAGAACGTTCAGAATGTCCTAAGACTGTTGTTAACTGTGTCTTTTTAAGAATCGCATTTCAGAGATTTATTATCCTTAGATTTTGTTTTAAATTTTGACTACTGCTATTTTGAAAGACTACTTAAGGTCTATTCTTGCCATCTTTTTCCATCTTCAAATCTGTTTAAAAATAACAGAACCGCTGAGATTTTACCACCTTTTATCAGGATTTTTTTTTTTTTTTCATTTAAGGTTGAAATGTTATTAGTCAGTACTATTTAGAACAGTATCCTTCCATTCAGTAATAACTTTATCTATTTGCTTGTAGATAACAGTATGGTATATGTATAATCCCCTTGAAAGGAATGTAACTGAAGTATCTGAATTATAGTATTACTGAGTTTTGAGCCAGATATATCTATAACAATGTCAGTCTAGCATATAATTGTAAAGTAGTATAGTTTATACTTATCAACCTCCTCTTGATGACTCTTCATCCATGTGAACATTTTAAGACACATGAACAGAGCCAGTGCTATGGTGGAGTTGCTCATGTTCACAGTGCATTTAAATGGGAACCTTTGCCTGGGTTTAGTACTAGATGGGCTTACATATGTAATATATTACCATAGTTATCAGACTTTTTCTTAATATATGCATCTCTTGTGCTGAATTAATTACCATTTAAAAAGTCTAAATAGTAAAAGCCTTATCCTCTAGCGAACCTCAAATTCTCCTCATGTCTCCCCAACAACTACACTAAGGATCAGAGGTATATTCTGTGTATTGCCTGGGATTAACTGAAATATTCAATTACTCCAGCTTGGCTGCCTAATTTGTGTGATTTAATCACTTGGTATATTTTCTTCTTTCCTTTTATGTTATTGAATGTGGTGACAGAGTTGACTGTGTGTCAAGGCAAAAAGCATTAACACTCCTGAGGTACTTATATAGTTATAGTGAAAAATATAATTAGATGGTGTCAACAAAAAGAATTAAGTAGGCCAAAATATCTATCTCATCTCTGTGTAACTCCATCAGACTAAATAATAACAACTGATCATTACCAGATTTTTTTTTTTTAAATTAGACCTACTTAAAATTACATTTCTAATTTCTTGGTAAACAGTGCAATAATATATCCTCATTTTCAAGAAATTTCTACTTTTCATAAACATGAGAGCAGTTTTGGGTTTCAGTTCAGCTGAAAATCCCTGCTTCCAGTACCAATCGTTGTTTCTTAGCAGCACAAGAATGTAGTTTTTCCCTTTAGGTCCTGCATTGGTTTACTAAAATTATGTATTACTGGAATTTTGTTGGCTGTCCTGAAGACAGAGCAAATCAAGCCTCACTGGTAGGAGAAAAGAACCTAGTTCAGGTCCATGGATTTTGGCATAATCTTATTTCAGCTGGCCTTCAGGGTTTTTACAGTATTCATGTTGCTGAAGCTATTCTAGAAGGCCATGATCAAACTTGAATACAGGTTTTTATATATCACACTCTCCTATCTCTTCAAGCCTCAGAATATGCATGAGAGATCAAGATTATAAATGCACATTGTGGAACAGATCATATCTGGTTTTTTAAGGTAAGACTTTATCTATAATCTTCAGGAGAAAAATATATATTGAGTAAGTATGAACTCTTTTTTCCATTTGACTAATGCAGAAAGTTCATGTATAATTCACAACTTACAGTTGTTTGTTACTCTTCAATGGAAAATTCAATAAAAACTTAGTTAAAAGTAAAAAATGTAGTACCATAAAGCAGAAACAGAAGTGTAATCTCAGAAACATATTATGTAAATTTATATTTGTGAGATTAATAATTAAGGCAAGCAGCAGAAATATTAAAACTGTGATTTTTTTTTTTTTTTTAATAAAAGATTAAGTTACCTGAAGAAAAGGGAAACCACTTGGTCATCACCTTTATGCAGGAACTTCACTTTCCATAACAGCCAGGAGACTGTGAAGGGATTTTATCATATTTCTGTGGTGCTCTCTCCAAAGTGCTGGAGCTCCCTTCATCATCAGCAGACAGGTGTTTGTAAGGTACATCCCAACCCTGCCGGGGCTTGGACTCCTAGCACTTGTTGTTCACCATATCAGCAGAGAAGACCCTTGAATTGATGGAGTATGTTCAGAGCAAAGCATGCCTCCTGCACCCTGGCTGAGGGGCCACTGGGCCCATCAGTGTGGGGTCAAAGGTGGTGGCAGGGGGAGGCAGGAGCTCCACAACTGCCCTGGGACAGGGTCCATGCTCTGCTTAGCAAGCATGGCCCAGTCTGGGCAGTGGGCACCTGCATGGACCCCTGTGCCTGCCATGACCCCTTCCTTTGCAAGGCCTCCAGCCCTGACCATTCGTCATCCAGGCAGGGACAGAGCAGGCCATGGGGACAATCCCTGAGGGATGCTCTCCTGCCCCTCCGGAGCTTCTCACTCCCACTGCCGTCTGCTGTCTCCCCTCCAGCATGCATATTGTGCTGCTGGGCAGGAGTGGACCTGGAGATTTGCGGGCACAGAATTGAGAGGCCAGGGTTCTGTGCCCATAGGTTTTTTTCTGGTGAGTTCCTCTATGATCCCTCCCACTTTCTGACAGGAGCCCCTGTCCAAATCATCCCCAGTAGCTCCTTCTCTCTTCTGTAGTTTTTTGCCAGCCAGCTTTCTCAGCAATGTGTTGAGCAAGTTGGATGGATCTGTTATCTCTGTGATATTAGACATGCCATCAAGTGGGCAGTGTAGAAGGTGAGACCTGGACAAGAACAGGGAGATGCATGCCAGGAGAGGTTTGCCCAGAGCTTAGTCCAGACCCCAAGAAAGAAATCCCAGCCCTTCCAACCAGCTCTGGGGCAAAAGGCTTGCTTCCAGCAGCTCCACAGAGGCTCATTCACCAGGCAGATCTGGCTCAGCAGCTACATCCTGCACACTGCCTGGTGGTGTGAGGCTGGCTGTGGAGGCCCTGAGGCTGGTGCTGATGTGGACTGCTGTGACCTTTCCAGGAATGCTGCATCTGCAGCAAGAGCCGGGCTGCCATCACCTGCTGGGAGATGGGTTGTGAATGCATATTCCCTCTCCCCTGTGCCACAGAGGTGTACATCACGCAGTACACTCCTCCATACAGGTACCTCCTCTCCCCTTCTCGCCAGCACCACAATCAGGGAAGGACCCAGCACTTCTCACCTCACCCATCCCTTTCCTCTTCCCTCAAGGTCCTTCTGCTGGGACCAGCACCCAGAGCAGGCAGTGGACACAGTTCTGGAGAAGAACATCACCTGCCTCATCTGCTTGGGCCTGTCTGAGGACAAAAAGTCCTTCTGTACCCTGGTGTGCCTAGTGTGTAAACACACCTGGTTCCACAGGATCTACATCCGGCTAAGAGCTGTTCCTCTGCCCCCAGGGCATGGCTGGTGTCTGTGGCCTACCCTGCTGCAGGTCTGTGGGCCATGCCCTTGACCGCCCTGTTTTCTCTTCCAGTCTCCAGTGCCAGCTTGGAGCTCACTGGCCCCAGCACCCCGAGCCAGGTGGCATCAGCATCTTCCCACAGCTCTCAAGTTCTTGAGGACTGCAGCCACTCCAGCCGCCCTGGGCCCATGTGGCTGTGAGACCACAAGTCAGTGCAAGGATGGTTGCTTTGACATCACATCCAGCACAGGGACACCAGGTGTCCCAGAAATACCACTTTTGTGTGTGACAAGGGGCAAATCATTCAGCTCTCGGTGTTTGTGTAATCAAAGCATTCTCAAGAAATTTTCCCTGATTTGCTACACTGGCTAATCCACAGGTGATGCTGTGAGAGTCAATCTGCTGCTGGGCCCCTCTTTTCAAAGTTAGATGTGAAAAGAGTGCATTCAGTGACCTAATGAGCTACTTCATTCCTTATAACCCCTTAATGACTGAATAGCACGTGCTTCTCTCTGCTCCCCTTGACATGCTTTTTCCCATTTTTATGATTAAGGCACCTGTTGTTTTGATGTCAGCTGACATTCTTATTCCAGAGTTTCAGGTATACAAATACTGTAAAAATATTAATTTTATAACAATGGAATCATTTAGTCACTGGAATTCACTGGAAGATAACATGTTTTCCTTCAAAGTCTAAGGGAAAGGTAGCTGCTCATAGAGACAGGCAGCATTCCCTGGTGGAAAGGTTTGCACCATTTCTTCCACAGGACCTGTGAATGAAACTCAAACTATCCAGTGCATCCCTGGCACAGGATCCAAGAGGGATGCTAAAACGTCCTCTGTGGTGAGGTGGATCCTCACCTCGGTGTTCAGTGATTTGAAGAAGAGCAACTCCCAAAGGAGAAGTGTGAAGGGCATCACGTGTCTCTAAAGGTACCAGGCATCAGGACCATGCGGGCCACAGCTGCTCCTGACTCCCTGGTTTCTTCTCTATAACAGCCATTTACATTCTGATGAGAAAAATATCTCTGCCAAATGAGCTGTACTGTTATTACGGCTTTGCAAAAATGTTCTGCTCTTTCATGGATTGATCAAACTTGGAAAATAAAAGGATTCTTCTGTTGGTTTTTTTTTATTTTTTTGAAAACAATCTATAGTCAAATTGGTGACATGGCCTGGATAGCCAACTACAACTGATGAAAAGTGCCCTGCTGATGACTGTCTTTTGAGCCCTAGTCAAACTGGCAGACAGTTTCTAGTGGCATTCTTTGGGGAATCAACACTGGGGCCAGTACCATCTGACGTCTTTATTATACAACCTGGAGGACAGGACACAGTGCACTTTCAGCAAGTTTGTGAAGCACACCAATTCTGGGTCTGGGGAGGTTTGTGGTAATGTAGGGGTGTCAGGTGCCCTCCTGGGGCATGGGGTGGGCAGTTGTTACAGGCAGGGCAGGACTGCCTTTCAAGGTGGACCTCAAGATGCTGAAGAAATGAGCTGCCATATGCTTCATGAAGATCAGCTTAGACAAATGCAAAATCCTACATCTGAGACAGACTAACCCCACACAGCAACTCAGACAAGGTAGGTGGGCAGTGAACTGCTTTACACTAAGAGGAGCCAGGGCCAGCAGTGGGAGTTGCATGTATAGCATCAGTGGGCCCTTGAGGCAAAGGAAACCAACCACTCACTGGGCTGTTTGCAAAAGCCCAGCCAAAAGTCAAGGGAATTTATTAGTCCCATCTATTCAGGACTTGAGAGACCACATATGGAGAACTACAGGCAGGTTTGGGGTCTCCAGTGCAAGAAAGATGATGACATACTGCAGTGAGTCTGGCAGAGGGCTGGAGGACATGATGTGCCAGGAGGGGCTGAAAGACCTCGGCTTTTTCACCCTTCAAAAGGAGAAGTCCAAAGGGAAAGCTTAGTGGTGTCTGCAGCTACTAGTGGCAACTCTACTTACAGGACTTGATATCTTAGTGTTTACAAAGAAGCTGCAGGTTCAAAGCTGCGTCCATCAGGGGAGGTTCAGACTGGACATTAGGAGTTGTTTCTTTAATCAAAAGGGTGGTCAAACACTGGAGCAGGCTTCCTGGAGAGTTGGTTGATGCCCCAAGCCTGTCAGTGTTTAAGAGGCATTTGGACGCTGCCCTCGATAACATGGTTTAACTTTACATCAGTCCTGAACTGGTCAGGCAGTTGGACTGTGTGATCATTGTAGGTACCTTCAATTGAAATAGGTCTGTTCTATTCCATTCCATTTTTCAGTGTCAGCAATAACAAATTTCATGTCTGTGGCATTGTCACACAAGGCATTTTTCCAACCTAGCCTGCAGCTTCGGTGAACAGAAATTGCAGAATTGTTTCTTTATGGGACTGAACTCTGCTGATAGTCCACAAACCCCACCCTTGCACAATGGAGAGTCAGAGTGCTGAACCTACGCTTCTCTGACCATTCATGCTGTTAGAGGAGGACAAACTTCAGTGTAGGATCTCTTTGTTCAGGGACTTGTGCACTTGTGGTCTGGCAATCTCAAAAGATGGTCATATTGCAAGCCCTGTGGTCTGTCCCAGTGATTAACCACCCTCCAGGTGAAGGGAGGTTTTCCTAAGTTCCCTGTCAAGAACATTGCTTTGAAGGTGCTGGCAGAGGATATGGTGATTCTGCTGTGCTTCTTCAGGAAATGGTGGCATGGTCTGTTTCAAGGTTCAAGATGGAGAACCAGACATGGAGGAAGGAGGCCAAGTCTGATGAGATCAGGTGGCAGTCTTCCTCTGAGTTCTTTGAAAATTTGGTGAACTCTAAGACTAAAAAGTAACAGTGGTGAAAATGAGGAGAAATAAGATAAGATAATGTAAAAGATTTTTAAAAAGTAAAAGTGGAGATAGCTGGGAAAGGGTAAAAAAAGAATTATTAGTTAAAAAGTGCAATTGCATAAATTATTCCAATAATGTACCTATAAAAGCCATCAGAATAGTATCAGTAATATGCACATTTTATGAAGCAGGTGCTACTGAAATGATACTATAAATTGAACAGAAAGAATCAAATCATTTGCCAAGTGATTAAAGTATTGTAATTTATTATACTTTTAATGTAATATTTTTGTGGGATATGAATAAGTTTTACAACATGTAATATAGCAATTTCACTCCTTGCGATCAATACCAACTTAACTGTAATAGCCTGTTCTAAGATTTATTATAATTTTTTTGCATCTCATACATAGATAAGGGTAGTTATGGGAAGAAAAATGGAATTGACTTGTTTTAAAAAAATTTAAGAGATTTTACTGAGGAAAGAATGCTCTTCCAATCTGCTTTACATTTCTGCATAAAGTCTACCTTTAGTGGTTCCTCTCTTGTTCCACTGAAGTTCATAGCAAAATTACGATTAACTTAAATGGAATAGTTTATGAATTTATACCCTAGGGTCTGATTTATAACATTTTGTGCCCTTAATACTACAAATATACCTGGATAGATAGATACGGATATACATATATAAAATTAAATAGAACTGTTACATTAACTTTCATTCTAGATCCCATTTTTTTTTTTCTAGTATTACACATTTGTATTCAATCTTATCTCTTACATTCATCATAAACACTGAAAATACACAACCTGAAACAAAAGTACAGCCTTGAAAAGAATTGAGCACATCTGTCAAAGGTTTAATGTGCTTTATTATCATTAGTGTCAGTATAATTTGAAGATGTTGAATATCTCACACAATCAAGCTGTAATGTGGGATTGGATTGCCACCTTAACTTCTTGTGATTAATATCATGCTCTACAGAGAGTTTTGATGATTGATATAAGACCATTTAATCAGAAAATGAGGGTGACATCTCATAGTAATCAATTCTAGAAAAGAAACTTTGAGAAGGAAGGCTGGTAGAGCAAGATCATGGTACAATGCTGTGTTCCATCTTTTTTTTTAATATAAGATCAAGTTTTAAAACCCAGCTGTGTTTTTATTAAAGAACCTGACTGCCATACATGTTACACTAAAGTTTTATACTATAAAGTTATACTAAAACTATCTGAGCATCATTTTTATTCACAGAAAAAACAACCTTGACCAAAGATGATGACTCTTACATGATGACAGCTCAAAAAGGAGCTTTTTTTTCAACATGATCAACCGGATGATCTTTTACATCTATTTTTAAGTAATCTTTATATTCCCTCTCTAATGAACACAATGTATTTATGCAAGCACACAGAAGAAATTATCAAGCCACAGAACAAATTACTATCAAATCTCTTCAGATGGACTGCCTGTTCCCCAAGACAACTAGTAAGGGTTGCTTTTTCTTTTTCTTAGGTACCAGCAAAAATCTTCAAAAAGCCAATGAAGTGTCTGAGAGTCCCAGCTTCTAGGAATAGGCTAAGATTCTGTCACCTTATACACTGCTACTTGGAAATATTCTCAGATTTGTCTTGAGACTATGAAAGGCATTAACAGCACCAACACATCCACACCTAATTTAGGAGGCTAGTTGGTATAGACAGTGGAGACAGTTAAGTCCTTCAGAGGTCATTCAGAGTGCACACCCAAGGAAGTATTCATTATATTCAAACTTGGTATCTGCATTAGCCAACTAATTGCCTAGACTCCCTCTGCAGTCATTGTAAAGAAATAAGCACATAAACAGGGCCTATCAAGCAGCCCTACATTAAGCTGCTGCTTCCAGTCATTCTCCTCTTCCTCTGTCATATTATGAAGAATGGTCTCCTATAATTGAGGCATAAACTACTGCAGAAGAATAATCTTTCCCCACTTTGTTAACTTCTTCATTAATTTTTATCAGCAGCCTGGACCTAGATATATTTTACCTATCTATCACAAAGTCACTATACTACCCTTTTATAAAGGAAATATATCTACTTCAGAAAAGTAATTTTGTTTTTGAAAATAAACAGAGCTGTCAGATTCAGTGAGCTTAATCACACATTTGAACATTCCTGAATATGAACTTTGGAACAAAATGTACAAAATCAGATTTTAGCGATTGAGTAGTGAATAGTGCAATGCTCTCTTCTAGTATGTTGTCTTCCTGTATTTGATATTTTAAGGATTTTTAAGGCTTTTTCTTTCAAGAAAAGGTAAAAAAATACTGATTAACTTCACATTATTAAAACTATAGATATATATTTTAAAAGAAACCAGCAAAAAAAAAATTCCAGCAAATGGAAGTCATGCACTAGACATAATATGCAGAAAATATTACTTAGCTGTTATGGTGAACTTTTCAAAACAGAATTCAAAGTGCTTTGCAGAGAAGGGAAGTCTCAAGTATCATTATTCATACAGAGCACAGAAGTTGAGGTATACAGACATAAGGTGACAACTTCCAAGAAAAAGTAAACGTAAATGATGATGTAAATGCTATCTCAATTCCTTATACAATGAATTAATGTCTACCTCTTTCCTTGATTTGTATTGCCTTCTTGGTAACATATATATAAAGCATGTATATGAACCTTAGACTGTGTTTCCCCTTTTGCCAATGATTCTCTTCTCTAACTTTATTCTTTATTTCTGTTAATAAGACACAGTTAGTATAGCTGACAGGATAAATCATTAGAACGGTTCAAGATCCCCATGAAGTTTTGTAGAACTTAAAGTCACAGATTCCGAAAAGAAAGCAAGCAAGGAAGAGACAAATAAAAGCAGAATGGGGAGGGAAGCAGAGAGAGAGAGAGAGGCAAAGAAAGCAAGCCCAGAGGTTCTGAACTGGATGATTTCCATTTCCAATTTCCACACCTTGAATCAACCTCTAGTCAAATATAACCTGATGTTCCTGTTTATCGCTACAGGCTACATTTAATGAAATCTTTAAATTTTGTAGCTATTTAGGGATTCTAAGTGCCTCAGTCCTTGAGAAAATAATTTGAAAATCCATTAACAAAAATGGACTTTAAAAAGCACTACACTGGTTGAATTTCTTACTTTTTTCTGCTTATTGTTTACACTTTTTCTCATTAGAATTAAGATCATTTCGATAGTGGGGTTGTTTTATGGCATGCCACTAGCACAGAGATATACATTACTCGCATTTTTATTCGGTATTTAAACTAAACTAATAATTTTACATTGCATAGGTACCTGAGAGTTACACAAAGTAAATGACTAGAATAGCATATTTGTGATATAATTAATGTAAGCATTTGCAATAAGGCAATTCCTAGTATCATACTATTTAGGAACCTTAATGGTTTCCCTTCTTTGTCAACCTGAGTGTGGTATCACCTAATTAACACAAACATTTACAAAAGAGAGACTACTGAACACATATATACACAAATTCATATTCTAAGTGCATATTCTGAATTGTACATCTGCTTGTAAAAACTGCCATTACAAATTGTACAGTGTGTCTCTTGTTTAAGTCCTGTGGTATATTTCTCATTTAATTAGATGATAACTAAATTGCTCATCACAAATAGTTATTCACATTACATTATCTTTTCTGCTCAACTCCTCTTATGAGGGCTAAAAAGTATACCCCCTTGACTAAACTTCCTCAGCTTCATGGGAGGGGCAAAAAAGCATCGAGTGAATTCAAAGCTTCTGGGTCTGGGCATATATATGAAGTTATCCTTGCAATACTTCTTGAAAGAAAACTGACCTTTAATTTGTGGATTCACAGATCCAGTGAGGCCAGTCATAAAACCAGAAACTTTTCCTATAGGAATATGTACAAGAAGAAAGTTCAGGTGGAACACTCTCATTGGGAAAGATTGGTTGGTTTGTTTGAAGTTTATTCCAGTGAGAATACGTGAAATACTAGGAAAGATAGGGTGAAGGAGAGCATTGTTTTTCTCCCTTAGTCATTCTTGATATATATTTTTTCCTACGTTCCTAGCCACAAAATTACTACAAATGATTTCTTCTGTATTTTATTGCATGTTTTTTTACTACAACCAAACCATTATTTGTTACTTTCTTTACCTTCAAGAAGCAACAAATTAAAACCATAACTGTTTCCAGAGGGCCTATTCTTTATTGCAGAAGACCTATTGCATTTTTTTTCTTCAGATCAAAGAATGTTAGATTAAAAAAACCCAACAAAACCAAAAAACAACACGGTTTCATGGTACCCTTCCCCTGTATTTAAAAATTTCTATAGAAAATCCTGAAATCTAGAAAAAAGTCATGTACTTTGTGGGAGAAACTATCATGTCACATAGGAATGAAAAAACCTAACAGAGTACATCTAGATTTTACAAGATGATTTTGATTTTTTATTGGCATAAGCAGGTCAACAATAATCCATGGGTTTACTTTAGTCTGTCCTGTTATACGATTCCCTGTCTAAAGTTTCCATTTAGAAGGATGGGCACTTGGATGTAGAAGTTACTGAATAAATTTTTTTTTCTCAAAATGAATAGCTTTAATAGCTTGCATCTAAATAGTTGCAACAGTAGCATGCTCATGATCTACGGATTTTACAGTCCAGATGGAATTATTACAATTCTGGATTTATAGGTCTCTCCCAGAATGCTGGCCATAAATTGTAATTCATTTGACCTGCAACACCTTAGGTACATAATCAGATTTAAAAAACCAACCAACCAACCAACCGAACAAAAAGACTCTTTTTTTCCACCCTAGCTGCATTGCACTGGCTTCCTATTTGACAGCATGTTGACTTCTGTTTCTTATTAACTGTCTAGTATTGTTTATTAGGTAATGTTCCATCATACCCATGTTGGCTGATAATACTGGCTCTCCTGCCTCTTCATTATGATCCACTTCAGGCTATGAGCTGTTTCTCAATAGAATATTAGCATTTCATGGATTAAAACACTAAAATTATTGATGGCAATAATAATTCCCAGTTGTACCAGTTTCAAAAAGCAATGAGAAAAGCCCATGGCCCACTTTGTGATTAAGCATTAAGACAGTCTATTCTAGGCATATTGTAGACCATATATTTCTTAAATATTCAGTAGTTTGTGTAGTTGTATTCCAGTAAATACAGAAAACTTGGGGAAATATCCTTCTTGTCAAGCACTACTGTTTCATTTTAAATTTTACCTACTAAGGAGGCCTGTATTGTCCCTTTTTTTTCCAGCACTACAACATACAAGAGTAGATAGAAATCACTGTGTGACATCCCAATCATAAGAGTACAGATGATTTTTCTGTTAATAATTAGATTTACAGTGATATTCATCTGGCATTCTACTTCTAGTTATAATATGAGCTGGTATTAACCTTTGATCCAGAAAAATGTTTGGCCAGTTATATTTTGTTGGACGTCTAATATATTTTCCAATGGAAGTACTTAACTCAGGCACTTTGTTGGAATGTGAAAGGAAAGCACCTGGTTAGATCTTTAGCCTTAGCCTTATACATGAAACAATTACACATTATAAAACAAAATTTACTAGTGCATGGGCTCCTACAGATAACTATGCTAGAATTGCATGTAGTGTCATTAAAGATTTGTGTGACTGTCACACTGAGAAAACGTTTCTAGTCTCTTACTACATATTCTGGAACTCTCTGCAATAAATTTACAAGTAATCAGAATTTGTCAGTGAAGACATTGACCATGCTGCTGAAGTTGGACAGTCTCTTATCTTTCAGTGTTTTTGTGGATAGCTATCCTCACTGTTTAAATTGTTTCTCACTCTTTTAAGTTTATCTTGTATCAATCAAATACATGATAATTATTTTACTTCTGTCTTTTTCTATAGAATGAAAGCCTATTTCCAGAACAAAACCAGGAGTCCTTCAAGCCTAGGTTTCAGAGAGACAGCTATCACAAAATTTAATTTTATAAAGCTATTTTAATGTCTATTAACACCTTTCATGTAAAATTCTCAGAAAGTTCAAGAAAGATATGTGTTAATTAACCTCCACTATGCTAAAAGAACATGAATGGACTAGTGAAGGAGACTGTGTATAAAGCAGCATAGATTTTCTGAGTCAATGATTCACACTAGCTGAAGAGGTAGACTACAGAAATGCAGTGAATTGTTCATTGGATGATAAGGAGAGGGATAGAAGGAGTTTTATTCTTTGTTATTGAGCACATAACCACAAGATTTCTATTTTATTGCAACAACTAATTTTTGCTACAGCTATGTCAATTCCACCTCAACCATTAACCAGAGTTGTACTCCACTGGCCATCCTGTAAAGGCTGTATGCTAAAATGGCAGCTATATCATATGCCACCTGCTACTGACTACTGAATATGAAAACCACCAGCAAATACCATCCATGTGCTGATAGCCCTCCAAGTTTTTCCTTTATTTTAATCTGTGTGCTCAGAAAAGACAAATGTAGATTTTTTCATTAGTCACAGAGAAAAAGCTTTGTAGACAGGCCTACTTCAGCCTAAAGAAGGTCTAATGTCCACAAAAAAATTAAAGACCTATGGTAGCCATGGCTGTTTTGCACTCTGGGAATGTCTGCTGGATGTGCTGTTCTAGTGCCAGCTACACTGAGGCAAGAGACTTTTCAGCACTGTGGGATCTTAGTCCCGATGATCTTCTGGCAGAGCAGTTTACTCATGATAATTTTGTTGAAGAGAAAACCATTCTTGTTCAATTAAATGGAAAAGGCAGAATGTGCCACCCTGTGTGAGGAGAATTAGGTCATGTTCACACAGCCATCTCTTAGAGCCTTTCAGTAGGAACAGACCCAGGGGTTGTGTGTGTTAAGCCCACACAGCTGGCACTGAACACCACAAAACTGCTCATTCCTACTCCTCTCTGCTGGGACGGTAAGGAGAAAAAACAACAAAAGGACCAAGGGTTGAGACAAAGGAAGGGGGCTCACTCACCAATTATGGTCAGAGGTAAAAGAGACTTGACTCAGGGAAACAAAATTAATTTCATTCAGATGAAACCACCACCAATTTGCCAATTGAATCAGAGGGGAGAGTTGGGGGTGTTCAGCCTGGAGAAGAGAAGGCTTCAGGTAGACCTTCTGGTGGCCTTTCAGGACTTCAAGGGGCCTGTCAGAAAGATGGGGACAGACTTTTGAGAAGAGCCTGTTGGGACAGGACAAGGGATGATGTTTTGCAAAGAGGGAGATTTAAACTGGAGAGAAGGAAGAAATTGGTTGGACCAGATGACTTTGATCTCTGAGGGCTTATGAGGTAAAGGGGAATGTTTGTCTGATGTGTCTGCCACCCCCAGTCCTTCCTCACTGACTTCAGTGTCTACATGGTTGTCTCTCCTCTGTCCTACTCCACAACAAAAGAGCTTCCAAAACAAAGGAACTGTTCCAGGTTTTCCCCTCTTAAATATGTTATCATAGAGGTGCTGATTTGCTGTACCTTGACCAGAGGTGCGTATGACTTGGAGCTGGGGGGACTTTCTTGAAGCTTCCTGCAAGAGCCATGGCAGGAGCCCCCTCTGCCCATACCAAAACCCTGCCAGACACAACCAACACAAAGAGGCAGCAACTTCTGTCACATCTTAGAAAAGCCACTTGTCTACAACCCAATTCAAGGGCAGCATCTCCAGTGCAGATAGTCGAATTTGCAGTGGAAAGGCATTTTAGACTTTGGTAGGCTCTGGCTGAACTCTTTTCATAGGACCAAGCAATGTTTTATTGTTTTTTTGTTTGTCTGGTTGGTTGGTTTGGTTGGTTGGTTTGTTTTGGTTTGTTTTGCTTTTTTGGTTGGTTGTTTTTTTTTGTTGTTGCTGTTTGTTTTGGTTTTTGTTTGGTTTTTTTCTCCCTAGAACTATTAATATATCCTATATAGGATTTAACTATACCAATTCACTATGCCTTTCTTTCAAAATCAGTGTTACCATACAGACTTGAACTTCAAAAAGCCAGCTCAGCCCAGACAACTGATTCAGTTATTTCCCTTTGCTACAATGACAAGGTTATAACCTCTGTTTCTGAATCTCTAAATGCTTATTTCCCCAAAATACTTGATATTCAAACATAAACAGATTAATATATTTTTGAAT
This sequence comes from Ceryle rudis, assembly GCA_033439905.1. Classification (NCBI taxonomy): domain Eukaryota; kingdom Metazoa; phylum Chordata; class Aves; order Coraciiformes; family Cerylidae; genus Ceryle; species Ceryle rudis. The sequence goes on from JAAGNO010027454.1 coordinate 47,865, forward strand.
TGTTATTCATACAGGGTGGGAATGACGTTCCCTATATTTGAGCTATTTACTTGCTTCATTGTGACTGATCTGAATGAACTTTTATATATGCTATTTTGAAATTAGCATATGGTTTCTGTGAGAACATGGGTACTAATAAAACTCCACTGCTGAAAAATTGTCCTAAACAAAATGCAAAGGAAGATATGTTGATATTCACAATAAATTTGTACAAAATGAGACCAAATATATGCAGAAAGTACTTTGCATTATTTATCCTATTCTACATCTGTCTCACTAGTGGAAAATCCAAGAAACTCTCATTCTGTATCTGATTTACATTGGTTTTACACTTACTCTCTTGCACCTTGGGAAAGGCACAATGGACTTAAGGAGTGATACTTCTAAAATCTGGACAGTTCTAGCATGTAAATGCCCGATAAAGACAAAAATTTGGAAATAATGGAAGTAAAAAACCTGAAGCTAGGTGATACAACATTGCACTCTTGAAACAGTAGAAAGAGAGGTTATTCATAGAATGACAGTGGCCTCTCTTTAGAGATCAAATACTCCACTTTGTGGAAAAAAAGATTAAAAACTATGAAGAAAAAAAAAAAAGAAAGAAAATGGAAACATTTCAAATTAGCATCAGTTATAATACCCTAATTTCTTGGCTTCCTTGAAGTGAAGATACACTGATACCTAATATACTTTATAACGTGCACAGAGTACGGCTCATTACCTACTTACCTTGGCATTCTCACATTTACTTGGAAACTACTGCTTCGTACTTCCATGTAATTAGAAAGGAAGGCTTTAGCGTATGCATGCTATCCATTTGATATTCCTGGAAAAATGAAAGAAAATTGTACAGTATATAAATGTTATTGATAGGTGTTCTGTAACAAGTTGATAGCTTTCTGTCTTCTTCTTTCATAAATAAGAATAAAAAACATCTAGAAAGATTTAACTGCAGATCTAAACTAAAATAGATAGAAACACGGCTTTGTTCTTATGGGAAAGTCTTAGAATTTCTTAGAAAGCTGGTATGCTTTATTAGTTTCTGTAGGAACATGACTTCAGGTCCCACCTTTGCTGTGTTCTAAATATGGTATGCAGAAGTTTGGTCAGGAAAGATGGAAAATACCCTCTCTTAAAATGTTTATTGATAGACATGTATTTAATTATCCTTTCCTTAAAATGGAAAAGGCTGTTGCATTATTTCCCTGCTGAGTGTAGTTACTCATATGATGCAGAATTATAGTGTATTTGACTTTAATGGGATGGTATGTAAATCTCAATATTCATGAAATTGTAATAATAAATTCTCTGTAAATGCATGCACACAAAAAAAGTTACAGGCAACAGCAATGTATTGTGGAATAATGACTAAAAGTGACTTAAAAATTAAAATCATATTAAAGGTGCAGCATAGTTCACACATTAAGGAAAGATATAACATCAGAGAAACTTTCAGGGTAGAGCGCAACTGGTATGCAAGGAACCCATTTCACAACAGCTCCCTAGGCAACCCTGCTCACAATCAGCACAGGGGATGGAGTGAATATTCCACACCCAGGCCCTGTGAGACTACAGCAGAGATGGGAACTTGGTGGTACTACAAAACTGATAAACTGCCTGTTTGATGCAGTTTTTGACAAAGTACTGTCCTTTGTGCGATCTTTGCTCATTATAATGTTCCATAACACACCTCCATCCCAAAGTGCAACCACCCCCTCACTGAGTTTGTGAAAGCAAAGCAAGAAAAATTTACACCAATTATAATGAAGGTATTTATGACTAGAGTGACGCAAGCTCCACCTTGAAGATAAAAATTATTATAAAAATGGTTTAAGTAAGGGAGGGTGTTAGGGAAGACATCATCATGGACAAGTCAGGACGGATACTACCACTGATCTGACTTCTGGGATCAGTTGATGGGCTGAGCCTTGCTTCCCCCCGCCCCATTCTCTCATTGGGCGCCATCAGCTCCTTACTGGCTGCGTGAGACCGTGAAGAGTGACTAGCATTGTGGAGCGCAGTGCACTCTTAGTGAATCTGAAGTCGTGAGAGTTCAGATAGACTGAATGTGACCGGACTCATATTGCCAAATTGGACATCACTCAGAATCTAAACCTAGCTGCCCCCATCTCCTCTGATATCTGAGGACCAGCTGGAATGCAAGGGGGTTTATTTTCTGCCAAATTACTTCACCCTTTTCAAGCGACATATATAAATTCTTTTCTTTGTTTTTCCCTTTCATTTCCAAAACACTCAATATAGCAAAATGCATTTATAGATACTGTCTCTGATTTCTCCGGTAATAATTTTGAGATACTAGAAAATACAATTTTACTCCATTTGACTGAAAGAACATTACGGTACATTAAATATTAATTCCTTATTTTCATAATAAATCATACTGGGTACTTGACAGTTGCAGTCAATATGACGGGTGTCACAACATTTCTATAGTACTTACCTATTTTACAAACTGATTTTAAATAAGCTTCTATTAGAGGTGATACCTGGGGCCTCTAAACCCATAAACTCAGACATAAAGCTGTATCCATTTAAACTTTTTTCATCATAGAGATTTCATCAAATCCAACTACATGTAATACCTGAAAAAAAATGATTATATCAAATCAGAAGCAGGATTTGGGTTCTTTTTTTTTAATGTTAACCATCACCTTCTCTTTGATATAAGTGACTCCAGCTAACATTTCAAAGACTTAAAAGTCAGAAGATGCCATGGAGAAATCTGCAGTATCTCTGCCTTTGAAGTACACGTGAGGCCTGTTTAAAGCAATGAGGAACCGTGATTCAGAGGAAAAAAATTTCTAATACTGCACACAGTCTGATTTTTAGTACTCTTCTAAAACACTCTCCTGAACCATTTGAGGTTTGCCCACCTCTACTAACTATTTTCATTCTTTACTCTTACGTAACTAATTTTTCCATTCTAAATTATTTCAATTGAAGTATTAATTTTTGTTTCCTTGAAAGTTAAAAACATATTAATATTGTGAGCTAAAGATGGATATGAATGTGAAAGTAGGACAGTAAAAGGAATGGAATCAGGTAAAAGTGCTGTACCACCTTCAATTGCCTAAGAACTATTTTTAAGAAAATGGCTAATTAAAAAGAAAAGATTTATTTGATTTATTCAGATCCTTCTTCTACCTACAAAAAGGCTCATGAGTAGCTCTTGATTTCCAGTAACATACTGATTCTGTGAATGCATTCTGGAAGTAACTTTCAGAATGGGTCTAGTTTGGGTTTATTACAAGCATGTGAATTAGAAGTAGATTACTGCATTGTGAGATAAGTCACGTGGTACTTTTTTTGACTTCCCAGTGAATTAAATCCAGAAACCTTTTTTTACCTCACACACATATGCATACAGATAAAAATGTGTCAGTGGAATAATTATTGAAAACAAACATGATAGGGGAATAAATGTCATCTGAACAAAAATATTTAAAAATTCAAAACAGTATTTAGAGATAATATTTTCCATTACTCATCCAGGTCTTGTTTCAAGTTGCTATTTTCCACTCTCCCTTTGAGAAAATATTTACTGAAGTGCCATTCCTTGATGCTACTAGTGGGAGCCATTAAGATGTTGCCTTTTTCTAAAAGGGGTTTTGGTGGGAGCTTGCCTGTGGGATCTTCCTCTCCATTTTTATGACCTGATTAGAGGGAAGCTTATTTTGGCTTTTTGATATCTGTCAATATTTTCTTCCTACATTACTTTTTGGCTTTTGGTTCAAGGGTCTTATGTCCTCTGCATATGACTGTTTATGGCAAACATCTGCCTCAATGTCTTAAAATTACTGCCTAGAACTAGGAACTGCTGTAATGCATTAACCAGTCATTCATCTAAGCGGGTCAGATCTGTTGGTCTCAATACTGCTGAAAGAAGTAGGTGTTCAGAATTCAACCAGTCAGTCATGAGTAATGCTTTGCATAACAGGAAGAAAAAAAATCAAAATAAAGAACTTAAAACTATTGCCTTTCAGCCTCAAGATTAACTATTAACAACATTTCTTTCAAAATAAACCTGTAAAGCACTGTGGCTTTATGGAACATGCATTTACTTCTTTGTGGGCTACTTCTTTACTATTTGTTCTCGTAATGACATTCAAGGCACAAATGCTGTCACATCTTCAAGGAGCACCAGAGCATCCAGGGAACAGCTAGACGAGGATAATCACTTTATTTGTTATATTTAACAAAAGAACAGGAGAAATGAGAAGAAAAATGACAGAAAAGCAACGTTGGAACATTTGGTTCCTTATAAATTGAGAAAATAGTTTTGTTCTTACTACCCGGGCTTTTTCTTTTTTTTTCTTTTTTTTTTTTCTTTTTTTTTTTTT
>JAAGNO010027454.1:52842-64225 GCA_033439905.1 Ceryle rudis
TTTTTTAATTCAAAAAGGTGGGATAATGCCTATCTAAATTAACAGCTGATATGTTTGGCATCAAATCTAATAAAAAGCTGAAAAAAACCCAGCACCAAATGCACTGTCTCATTGTACCAAGACACTCTGCAGTCATGGCTCTTGACATATGGCCAAGGCCTTATCATTGGAAACCAGCCAGTGGAAACCATACAGTGTAACATGATGCAGCATATTCAGAACATTTCTTTTTTTTTTTTTTTCTGTGGATGCCAAACTCATTGTTGAATACCAGGAAACTTTTATCAGTAATTAACAGATGATGCCACTAGTTAAATTCACTATAGTGTTTGCTGCACATTTTTTTCTTCTTTTATCAGTGGATATGTTTGGACTGCAGGCCTTCACACCCAGTGCACCTCTGCTCTTTGATGCATGATGCATTTTTTTAAAAATTCTTTTTCAAGTTGAAGAGGTTTTTTTGCAGGAAAAAGATTCACAGGAAGAAAAGATACTTCAAGGTTTATTTCACAGCTGGGAAATGTAAACTGCATCTTGCTGCTGTGAGTCTTCCCGTATCTCTCTCTCACACACACATGATCCATTTACATTCAGAACATGACAAACAAGCTAGGGATATGATTCAAACAAGGAAAAGATTATATTCTAATAAAGTACTATCATATTCCCACTGAAGCAGTGAAGAGACTCCCACTGGCATCAATATGGATTGAGATGGAACCTCCTCTTCCCTTCATCCAGACCCAGCAAACAATGAAGTGGGGTGTCTGCAATTTAGATGCAGAAAAAAACCTCCAAATTGTCCCAGACTCTACCTGCCTCGGGTACAAGCATGCCACGGTAGGTTTAGCTCAGTTGCACCAACCTAACGAGAATTACTGCAAGAAAGTTCAAGATACTTGAGGAAGATTAAGAAACACAACTGGATTAAAGCAGTAATCAAAATGAGAGGTGTATTTTCATGTGTAAGGAGAGTATTTCATGTGCTGGAACCTCCCATGAAAGAACTGAAAATCTTACTAGAATATCTAATTCTGCTTTCAGTAATCTTACTTTGACCATTTATTTGGAGGTATAATGGATACCTGATATAGGCTTCACTTCTAAATGTCTCTGAGCCTCAGCTTTCCTTTAAAAAAAGTTTATTCCTCCTAAAGTTGTGAATAGAAACTTGAAAAAGTTATGTACATTACTGATGTAATCAGTTCAGGCTTCTCTGCCTTTTATTTATGTTTTTATCAGAATAGCTGCACCACCAGATAAGCAGGGGTAAAGCCATTAACATGAACAGTGAAGGATACAGTGAGACCCTCTTAGTTCATTTATTCTCTTTTGCTGATTTGAGAATGAAGAGGAAAATACTTTTCTGATAAATGTCATAAACATGTTTATCTTCAGTGTGGTCTCCTATTATGTTACCATCACATTACTATTATTAGTTTGGCATACTTCATTCTGCTTCTACAGGTTTTACAGAGGTCTTGATGGATATGCAGTGAAATGAAGCGCACTGGTTTAGGGACTGCACACAAAATACACAGTCTCAGCAGCTAAAAAAAGCACCAAGAACTAAAGTATTAGCAGTGTCAAACTACATGACATGGAAATGCAATCTAGGCAGCAATGCAAACATTGGAAAAGGTGAATAGACAACAAATTGCAGTAACAATATAGATGCACAAAAGGAGCATTTTAAAAATGTGCTAAACATGGCACTCCTATTTAGGCACAAGCATTGCACCCTCTTAAGTGAAGCAGGCAGCTTGCAAGATCAGATGTGTTTGAAGATGCATCCACCAGTAAGAGAAAAAAAAAAAAAGATAAGCTGCCAAATTTTCATACACTGTGACATATTCTTTGCCACAGGTACCTTACAGAACTGATGAAGTGATTAACATCCTATGTGTCAAAGAAAGATAGCAACTGTTCATTCTCCAACTATTAAGTATATTATTCTGCAGTTCTGAAGAAGTTGCCTAAGTGAAGTAGATAAAAAGATTACTGTAACAAAATTTCTTTGACAGGCAGCAGCAGTGGAAGGATTTTTAAGACAACTACAGAAGGAAGTAGGATATGAAACCAAGATGACAGATTAGCTCTCAGAGACCATTTTTACTGAGGGCCTGTGGAGTCTCTGCACCCTTTGGCTGTACTTAAGGTTGTGTAAGTTCAAAGGACAGGAAAGCGCATCCACCATTCACTCCACCATCAGTGAAGATCTGTTAATAACCATGATCAAAAAAATTATGAGGAAGCATGGAGCTTGCTGTCTTTGTTGTTCATAAACAGGTGATAGGTTCTTAAAGACAGCCATAGAAACACAGCTGTGGTTAATCCAGCCACTGAGGGCCACATGTACTAGGACATGAGTGCTCTAGGCATGATAGTGGCATAGGACACAAGGCCACCAAGATTACAGATCTTCCTTTTACAAAAACATTCGGTATTGTAAACAAGCAGAGCATTTTGTTGTTATTGCCAGCCACGTAGTCCAGCTTTAGAGGATAGTAGTTAATGACATGCATATCTTTAACTCCTGCAACTCTGTTCTGTCAACTACTAATTAAAGAGGGGAGGTTTGCAATACATGCATAAACACAAACTATGCAAATTATCTCTACTTTTCTTCATTATAATGGGAAATTAGGAACACAGCAATTCAGATTCATTTATAGATACAACATCAAAAGTATTTCTTCCTTTGATGGTAGCAACAGTAGGCAGTTTCACTCCAGGCCTTGATTAGAGCTCATCTTATTAAACAGAGAATCAGAACACATGAAACATCTATTCCAAGGACCAGATAGTTTATAAACTAAAGAATAGATCCCTGAGGAAGAAAAAAATATATTTCCACTGAAACAGGTGTGACCTGCAGATGTTTCAATATTTTTCTTAAGTTACAACAAACTCCTTTTCATTAATATGCCTGTGCAGAAAAAAAAAAAAATATATATAAGCTAAGTCTGTAATCAATTACTTTAACCATTTTTTGCTCCTAATATGAGGAAACAATTTTTCAACCCATTTCATGAATTTCACCTAGTAGACTGATACTGGCTGTGAATATTACAGTAGCAACAGCTCTAGGGTGGGGGCTCCTTGCTGATATCTTCCCCAGTTTGGCAGATGCTTATTATTTCAATCCTATCACATCAGTTATTAAAATTTTAGAAGAGCTGTGATCTAACAATATGCTAGTTTCAAGGAAAAATAGAGGTATTATCCCTCTACAGTTTCACATATCAATAGCGTTCAAGGGAAGTAATCCCCCACTGTCATAAGATAAAGCAACTCTTCTTCGGTAAGAATGTTTATTTCCTCACAAATAATGGATGCAGGCAGAGCTCCTCCATCTGTGGATACAAATACTTTCTTAGAGTAATTATTACCCTTTGTGTTATTATGTTGGATAAGAGGATTGCTTCTTTTTTTTTTTAATAAACTTTGGATGACAATGCTTGTGCTTGTAGTTTTTTGTTCATTTCTTTTAATGTATTTGAAATAAACTGGGATATAAGGTAGTATCCTTATATATTCATTCTACTTTGCAGAATATGTGAATGTTCTTTCTTTTTTTCATGCTGACGTTTTGCCATATCAAATAAGATTCCTACTCAGCCTTAAAGAAATAACATTGTGTTGTAAAAAAGTTTGGACAACTCATCCATTAAATAATCAGACTTAGCATGTTTACATTTAACGGTAAACATTTTACACTCACATACTTGTACAAATATTTGAATGGGAGAATAGGCTTAATATCACTGGTTCCTGTAACTATTTTACCACCTACAGTAGTTTAACTTTCATGGATGAAGTGAAAAAGTTAATAGGGAATCATGTTTAAAAAAAAAAAAAAGAATAAAATCAAAGCATAGTTTTTAAACTGATCCTTTAAGAAAATATCCTCTCACAAGAAACATACCAGGATTAGCAGGAATTTTTTTTTTTTTTTTTTTTGTTCTCCTTGTGGCTGTTGCTCACTATGAACAGAAAGCTTTATACCTGCATTGCACTTGCATAAAAACAGTATTTTCTGCATAATTTCAAAAGGAATAAAAATGAAATTCCAAATTGCACAAAAGAACACTGTTCATCTAATGAAGTTCTGGAGTGTAAAACTTTATTTTTTTCTGATTTAAAAAGATTTCAATATCCTTTCATGGCTGGCTGGTATGTGTATGATGATCTGATCTTATTAGACGCTTGTGCCCTTAAGTTACCCAGTAGCTCCTGGTGGATTTACACAAAAGCCTTCAAATATGATTGCACCATGGACTATACTGAGCTCATGACAGCAAATGAGTGTAAAATGAAACTGGAAATTAAGTAATCCAAATTAATCATTTATAAATCAGACTTAAATAAAAGCCAGAATACAAAGGGTATTCCTTTTAAGATGCTTAGAAATTGTTTCAAAAAAAGAAGAGCTCTTTGAGAGATCAGACTTCTTTTTTACAATAAACAAAATGCCCATAACTATTTTTTTTAAAACTCCAGTATATGACTTCTTTGAAAGACCTTGAATGACCTTTTGTGGTACCACACCCCCTCTGCCAATAAGGAAACTTTAAATAGCAAAAGCACCTCGACGTAAAATATGTCATTGCTATGCTAAGGTTTCTTCTGAATATTCTCTATTTTCATCTGGTCATGGATTATACTTACAGTTCCAAAATACCATTGTGCCTGCAGCTACACTAGCTTCAGCACTAGTTCAACAGCCATGAACAGGATCAATTCTCTGAATAATAGTGCAGAATTATCTATGTGTATCAATCTTATCCTTATTTAACTTAGAGGTCATGCACTCGTTTTTATTAATCAATGCATTTTACTAAAATATTAAAAGCTGAAGTTAATTTTGAAGCTGTACCTGAAGTATCTTTTTTTTTTTTTTTTTTTTTAAACACAGATTAGCAAGTTAAAAAGACATAGCTGTTCTTATAAGTAAAATATTAAGCTGAAAAGTTTTGATTCTAAAGAGGCCAAATAGCTAATGCTGACAAAGACCTCAAAATACATCTGTTGAAGGTAGTTTGTTTAATTTGATGAGGTGGTTTGTTCAGGTTGCATAACCTTTTCCAGCTTTGCTGCATGTAGATTCAGTCTTATACTGCAGCATTCATTAATTGTAGTTGTAATCCTTTGACTCCCTTTCTGGAAGCACTGCATTTACAAGAAACTTCACTACTGGCTACCTACCTATGGGTGCATTTACGCTATGTTTCAGTTCAGATCAGAAGTACACTTTTCATGCGAATCTCCCAAATGTCCCCATTTGCCACGCTTCAGTTGACATTTCAGTGCACATACTGGATTTATTTCAGATGAAACTAAACCTGGAAAGTCTCTCCAGGAGAACAATTAATGGGCTTCAGCCAGTAGCAGGCATTGTTCTGCAGTATCAGACTAAATCAAGTTCAAAATACTTCCTCTCGAGGTGTCTGCTGTTGCTATTTCACTTTACATGTGTGCTTCTGCAGTGCTAGCTAATGTACATATGGCTTTGAAGAGCTCAAGAACATAGGGCCTGCTGTGTCATTTTGAATTTTGGGAGAGCAAAATCCAAAGTACGGCCAGTTTTCTCTCCTCTTGATCTACAGTTTATGAAATTAAAGCTGATGTTCTTTCCATGCAGCCCATCTTCCCAATTGCATTAATACAAATCAAAAAATATTCTAAAGACACTCAAGTTACAATAGAGCAAATCTTAGCAACTCACATTATGACTGGTTGAAGCACAGTCATGATCTGATCATGATCCAAGTCATTTTACACTGCTTAACTCCAAACAATAATCACTAGATCCCACCTTCCATAACTAGAATGAAATCCAACAGAGACAAGTGTAAACTCTCATTAAATACAGGTACAGCAACTGGGGGTTAGTTGGGTGCAATGACAATCTCTGCCCCATGCCCACGGTACTAAAAGATCCCCTGTCTGTCTTGCACTCAACTTGCTACTACTTTGTATAACTCCAATGTCCTGGAGACAAATAAATGACAAGTGCCACTGAAATAATGAACAGATACAATATGTTAGGCACTAGAAATTGATATATTTAGGATCTTGATCACTGGGTTGTTTTAATAATTTATTATAATTACAATTACTGTTTTCTCTATCAAATGTAATTGAATTATGAATGATTTAATGACTTGACAAATGCAGAATATATTTTTCTACTTGTCCTTATCTACCTTCAACTTGCTTGCTTACCAACTGTAGTGATAAACTGTTTCCCTAAATAGTCACTCACCTGTATGAGCTGTATGATTGACTGACTGATTGATGATGTGTTCAGTTCAAACACAGATCATCATGGCTTGAAAAAAGAATTAATTGATAGAGGCAAAAAAACCTGTGGCAATCAGATGATTCTGATATCAGCCCTCTAAGGAAAGATTTTATATTTTTTAACACAATATCAAATTTACCAATCTTATTTAAAAAAAAAAAAAAAAAGAAAAAACCCAACAAAAACCAGAGGCAAAAAATCCAGTTTTGCTGATATACCTCCTATTTTGTAACCCAACAAGTTATATTAAACTATTTCAATTCATAAGTTGTTGCTGAGTTAATTCATTAGATGTCTTCACTCACAGAAAAGTTCTGAAGTCTTTATTCAGTATTTATTCATGTCTTAGGACTGAGGTCTCAGCAACATTGTCAAGACCTGGCTCAGTTATAGTGGAGATAGGGACAATCCCATCTGAAAAATATTTGAATCAACTGAAATAAATACTTGGATATTAAATTGCAACATTCAGTACTATCCAGAACTCACTATTTTTTGGGGGTTTTATACAGGCAAAATTTCATGGCATGTGAAAATGGCAATGGCCTTTGGCAGAAGTTTGTACTAACAGAAAGGGAAATGTGCATGAAGTCCTAAAACAATTAGAGGGAGGCACAGAAGGCTGTATATTAGGTTAGAAGCAGTTATTGTAGTAGCTATTTTGACTGTTTCTACCCTGACAAGGCCAGTGCCCCACTTAGTCACTTCTAAATCCTCAGGCAAAGGGGTAGAGGCACTTCCAAGACCACTGGAGTAAACTGGCTCTGTCCACACTTCCTGGTGTTCATCCTGGTGTCCTCCCAGCTCTATGTGGTACTTCTGTGGTACTTAAACATAATTATTACTTTTGTGCTGGTTTTTTTTGTTGTTGTTGTTGTTGTTCATTCACTTGCTTTTTTCCATCTTAAAGCACCAAAACAATATGAGTGCTTTGTTTGAGCCCTCCAGAGTGGTATTTATACTATGATGTGCATGTTTCATTCCATGTGCGTGGTGTGCGCATTTTGTGCAGGCATTTGATGGTATGGAAGTCTTGGTGGGATAGAGGGGAGGAAACACAGTGCAGTCATATGCCTGTTTTTCCTCTAGGGATGAGTACAATTTATAATGGAAATTACTTTTTTCTTTTTCTTTTTTTTTTAACAAATGGATCTCTAGAGTAATTTTCTGATATAAATGATGAGGACATAAAACTAAGTAGATTTTAAAATCAAATTTTCAAATGTGTTTAAAAAGAATTATAATAGTCTTTTGCATGCAGTGGAAAGAAATTTTAATCCACGGCCTGGATGGTCCCTTCCAGCCCTATCTTTCTCTGCTTCTGACATTTTTTTATTTTTCCCTGGTACCATCTTTCAATGTTCATCTGTGCCCTGAGCCTGGCTTCAAAGAGCATTATTTACTGAGGTAACTGCAACTAAAAGTTTGAATGGTATTTCAAAGGGATTCAAAGCAGCTGCTCTTGAATGGCTCCAGGTGAATAGTTTCACCTAGTGAATAGTTTCAAGAACAGTTTCTTTTCTCTAACCTTTTTATTTCTTCTTTCTCTCTGACTGACTTTCACTCACTGCAGAAGTATAAAGGGAGGACCAAGCTGAAATGAGCATAGAAGGAAAAAGTCAAGTGTGAGGTGACAGATGGAAAAGCAGGCATTTTATGAACTGTAAAAGTAGTAATTACAATAAAATGTGGCAGCAAGGTCCTTATAGATATCTCAAAACAGAAAAAAACCAATTCAATAAACAGTAACTTTTATGTTGTTTTAAAAGATGTTAATCTTTAGCCTTGGAGTAAAAGGAAAAAAAAAAAAACAAAAAAAACCAATCACTCATATAGCTATACTTTGTCTTGGAAAGTTTCTCTTTGCTTTTAGTTACCAGGCTTTGCAATTGAATCTAAACCAGGTCACAGTAAATGATCAAAAGTTGCCAGAGTAATTTCATATAGCTTAATATAATGCATGTGTCTGGTCTCTGAAGATGATCATGGTAAGTGTCTGAACTTTCACTGACATTTCTAATTTGTAATGTACTGACTTAATAGTTGCTTGCACATGTGATGACTCAGCATTAGCAGACACAGTGGGTTTCTTAAATCTGTTAGTTACTCTGTGTCATTGAATTATTTATGATTAGCATTTCTGTTCAGGATATAGGCGGCTAAATAACAGATGCCAATGTCTTTGGTAGGATATTCAAAGTAGTTTGGAACTCGGTTGTCCATTTCACTTTGAAAGCATGTTTTGATCCTCCTGTCATAATTAATAGTTTGGAGTCAACCACTCTTTTACAAAAGAACTTCTAGAATTTCAAGTTTTCTGACTATTATTCCACAAAACATTAAACACTTTGAGGCCACTGGTTTTAAATCTGCATTTCTCCCAAGGACAGGAGATACAGTGATATGGAGACAGAAGATACTAAGGCATCTCACAACGGAAAATATGAAATTTTTAAAAGGTCCAGAAAATCCATGGAGAATATTTATGGTTATAAGATGTGGTTTGGGTTTTTTTTCCCCAAATCACAAAGCTGAAAGCCACTGTAACAGCAGTAATGCATAAATATGTTACTATTGTGTTGCCATTCAGTCAGGAAGAATAGCAAAGGCATAATATTAAGGACATAATATTACTGCTTCTCAATAGTTAGTAATTTGTTTTACTCATGAAAAGCAATATACACCTTTTCTCCCAGAGTGTCATAATAACTTAGTATATTCTTAGAATAAATTATTGACATACAATCCTTTTCTAGAATGGTTTATCTGTAGATAATGAAGAAGAAAATCTGACTTTTTCACAGAAAACTACTAAACCTGTGGCAAGGATTAGAGATGGGCCAGACACTATATGAATGACAGATGCACTCTGATAACCCCTCTCCCTTCCCCAAGTGGAAGAGGAAGAGAATGAGGAAGAGAGACTTATGGATCAGAAAACTGAAACAGCTTTAATGAAAACAACAATAAAATGAAATATATACAAGTATATGCAACCCAATGCCACTGATGGCAATCATGTCAACTTTAACACTGATGCTGTAGAGCAGACACTGGGGAAGTCTCACACTGGACACAGCAGCAGATGGGAACCAGATTCAGGAGTTGGATTCTGGAACTGGATTCAGGAACAAATGGATTGGGATCAAAAGCAAAATGGACAGTCACAGAATCACAGAATTTCTGAGGCTGGAACAGACCTCCAAGATCATCAAGTCTAGTCTATGACCCAACACCATGACATCAGCTAGACCATGTCACTAAGCGCCATATCCAATCTTTCCTTAAACACCTCCAGAGATGGTGACTCTACCACCTTCCTGGGCAATCCATTCCAGTGTCTAATCACCCATTCTGTGAGGAATTGCTTCCTAAGATCCAACCTAAACCTCCCCTGGTGCAGCTTCAGGCCATGCCCTCTCATCCTGTCACTAGTTGCCTGGGAGAAGAGCCCGACCCCCACACAACTTTACATTGAAGGTGGTAGAGCAGTGGAATAGGCTACCCAGGGAGGTGGTTGGCCCCATCCCTGGAGATATTTAAGCTGAGGCTGGACAAGGCTCTGAGTAGCCTGGTCTAGCTGAGGGTGTCCCTGCTCACTGCAGGGGGGCTGGACTAGATGACCTTCAGAGGTCCCTTCCAGCCCTAGCCATTCTATGATTTTATGATTCTGATACCTGAAAGGAAGTTGTAGAAAGTGATAAGGTCCCCTCTGAGTCTCCTCTTCTCTACAGATGCCAGCCATTTGAAGAAAAGAGTTTGACCCTCACAATCCCTCAGCTTTATACTGCATATAACATATCTGGGATGGAATACCTCATTGGTCAGTTTGGGGTCACCTGTCCTGTCTGCTCCTCCCCACAGGTGCAGTCTTTTACTTTCTGAATCCCCCAATGTGGTGTACAAGTGTTAGTAGTGACTTTGGTCTCTATAGAAGCAAGTATGAGCAAAAGCCTTTCTGCGTATAAGTCCTTGGTAGTAACTCTAAATATCAAGCATTATGACTGCTAGAAGCAGATGCTGTTTGCAGAAGTATGCTGTTAACTTCAGAAAGTGCAGTTACTTAGAAGAGGCTGAGCTGAAAAGTATAATTACTGAACAGAATTAGTCCTGTTGTAGCTCAAACCAGGACAACCTGGCATGCAGAAGCATCTAAAGTTTTTTCAAAGCCCTTTTGAGGAGTCCGAGCAATCTATGCATCCAAAACTGCTGGACATTTTCGATAGGCCTGATCATAGTTTTTATTCATATTTTATTCTTTGAGCTCATTTCATGGTAGTCTAGACAAAGCCTTTAGGAACTCATGTTGAATGGCTTAAAAGAGGCCTGGCAGTGAGCAAAAGTCATTGCTCTTCCTGTGTGGGATGAGTGCATAACACTCCATAAAATTTAGACTGAGATAAGGTGTTGGGGCAAGGAGGATTAGGGGTTAACAGGATTATGATATGAAAAATATAGGTTGCAACACCATAACATGGAAGCAGAATAACAGCTCCACCAGCATATGAAATACATTCCTCCTTCAGAGTAGTCTTCATTTTTGTATCACGATATAAAAGCAGCACCCTGCCCTGTGACACTGCATACTCAGCATTAAGTTCTTCTACAGAGAACTTGATAAATTTCACTGATGAAGGACCCTGCATAAAGAAAAAAAATAATGTGTTCACTGCAGTATTTGAAATTGTCTGTTTATATCACAGTGTATTCAAATGCCTGGATTAGTGGAGGAGACCACAGTAACAAAATGTGTTTTGTAACTTTGGAATTAAAGTTCAATGAAAAAATGACTAGACTATTTCTTAATCATGGCAGATAAAGATTTTAAAGTGAAATTTTCACACAAAACATTTCTAAAAACACAGCCCTTAACCTAATGCAGTATCTGGAATATTGTGTCCAGTTCTGGGCCCCTCAGTTCAAGAAGGTCAGGGATCTGCTCAAAAGAGTCCAGTGCAGATCCACAAAGATGATTAAGGGAGTGGAGCATCTCCCTTACGAGGAAAGGCTGAGGGAGCTGGGTGTCTTTAGCTTGGAGAAGAGGAGACTGAGGGGTGACCTCATTAATGTTTATAA
>JAAGNO010027456.1:0-38137 GCA_033439905.1 Ceryle rudis
GACCGGGCCGGGCTGGCGTCGGGCTCGTCCTGCAGTGGTGCTTTGAGGGGCCCGACTCGCGGCGGCGGCATCTGGCCGTGCGGGTCGACTCGTGTCCCCGGCCCGCCGTTGTGAGGGGCCGCCGTGGGCGCGGTTCCCCGCGCAGGGCTGAGGCACGATCTGTAGGGGCCTGTCTGAGGGAAGGGCTGCTGCAGCCAGAGAGCGTCGTTAAGCTTTCGTTCTCTCCGAGTTTCCTGCCGTGGCTTCCCGCAGGCTTTGCGGGGACGGGCGTGATAGCTCCTGGAGTGCTCGCATGGAGTGCACACTGAGACAGGCACATGGATTAGCAGTACAGGGGCATGTCTTCTTTTCTTTAGAAACCCAACATCTTGTAAAGAAGCTAAGAAAACTCCCTATTGCTTATTTTAGATCATTACCTTTAACCAGGGTTCATCTCCACACCAGCGGTTTCTCGGCTGACATCAGATGAACTGATTCAGATGCGTAATGAGCTCTTCACCAAAGAGAAAGAGAGACAGTTGGCTCTTTATCCACGAATTGAGAAAATCGAAGTAAAATACACTGGGAAATCGCACCCTGGAACTGTGTTTGTAATGAACAAAGCTTTGTCTACTCCGTACAATTGTGCCATGCGTAAGTGAAAGGACTCTTTAAACTAATATCGTGCCACTGATGATGATAATTGTGTTGCCAATTGAAGTATCACGTCTGTTTGGAATGTTAATAACATTGAGATTCTAGTGACCAAGGTAACAGACATGCATTCAAAATATTTGTGGTGTTAAGTTTAAAATGCACTAGTACTAAAATACATCAGTAGAAATGGAGCTAAATTTTGGAAGCTCTTTTAACAGCTCAAACTTCCAAGCCATTTACAAAAGTGAAGCTTGGAGTTTGTTATTACAAATGCAGGGGTCTAAACTGCTCATGCTGAGGAATATGGTTAATAACTATGGAATTATTTTTTCACTTTCTTTAGACTTAAGTGAATGGCATTGCAAGAAATCTGTTCTAGCTCTTGTGGATGGTGAAGTCTGGGATATGTACAGACCTTTGACCAAATCGTGTGAAATTCAGTTCCTTACTTTCAAAGATGAAGATCCAGAGGAAATAAACAAGGTGAGTCTGTATCATACACCATTGTACCTGACTCATTGTGTCACTTGATTCCATATACGCCTTTCAGTTCCATATCCATCTGCTTTCTTGAATTTTGTTGTCATGAAAGTTCAGATACTTTTAATAGTTGTTTGGCATTATTATGGTTATCATTAGCTGGACCAGGGTGTGGGCTAGGTGATACATGGGCATCCCTTTCGAGTTACATTGTATTGTTCTTTGGTTTCACATTTAAATATCTCTAGGGAAACATCCAGCTTGCAAGTGCAGTTGTGATTTTTTTTTTTTTTTTTTTTGTGGCTCTGTATGGAGAATCATCACCAAATAGAAGTTTAAATAGTGATGTAATACTTGGCTTGACAGCGAAGTTTAAGTTTGTGCATCATTCAGTTAAGTGTTGGTATTCTTTTGGAATAAGTAGTTGATGTTCATCAGATATGGGTTGTTAGCTTCAAGGTAATAAATCTGTGTTGTGAAATTCTCTTTCTAGGCCTATTGGCGTTCCTGTGCCATGATCATGGCATGTGTGTTAAAGCGGGCATTCAAAGATGAGTACTCAGTGAATCTGATTAAAGCTCCAGAAGTGCCAGGTGATATAAGTGTTTTATATTGATTGTCTTGTCTTTTGCTGCCTCTTAAGTGAGTATCTAATAGTGTTAGCAAACAGAGACTCCTTTTCCAGTCATTGAAGGTGCTTAGCACTGATGTGTGTATTACATATTGTTGTAGCCTTTCATTTATAGTAATCACACTGAAAATAATTTTGTTATCAAAGTACAGAAAATTGGTCTGTGTGGCTACTGGCTTTCAGACCACTCAGGATTTCATAGGTCAGGTAAGTAAATTAAGGACATAACCTTTTTATTGTGAAGTTACACGAGTAAGGTATTTAGAAGATGTGATGTGTTTCCGCAAAATTTGCTTTAATAGCTACATAGCCTTGTGAGCACTTGAGTTACTAACAATTACAATGTATGCACCGAGTTGAAATATTATTAAAGTACAAACAGATTTAGTAACAACTCTTGCTCATTTGTGACCTGATTCAAGATGTACAAAAGTGAGAAAATGTACAAGAGAGGAGGTTGTTTAAATAACAAGGCTCACGTGATTATGCCTTTGATATACAAGAAGGTTGGTTGCTGGTCATGTGGAATCCTCCTACAATTCATTCCCTGTTTAGCAATTCAAGCATTTGTCTTAATTGGTAAATGGAGAGTGGATATTTTAGTTCAACCAGGATTTCCAATATCTTGCCTATACTAAGCCATATCATTATATTGTACGTATAGAAATAGTGTGAACTTACTGTCTTCATAAGCTTGATCTCTAAGCTGGCAATAACTGGATAAATATACACAAAGAGTGTCCTAATGACTATCACAGGAATGTCTGTTCCCTTTATCAGAAATCTGTACCGTGCTTGCATCATGGATAAACATTTTACTTCATCTGTAATATTGCCTGATTTCTCTATGCATGAAATTCCTCTTTACATTTTAATAGTGCAAATTTACTTGTAGTGTATCAGTGTATCACAGCTGAAAACTTTTATGATGCATTTCTTGAAAAAAATCTACATTTATAGATATGTGGCAATATACATTTATATTGCTACATTTATAAGAATATATTATGACAATGAAATATATACTTTGTTACAAACGTAGTATGTTTCTCTTTGGTATTGGAATTGCAGTGATCTCTGGAGCTTTCTGTTATGATGTCATTTTGGACAGTAGACTGAATGACTGGAAACCAACAAACGTAAGGACAATAACTTCTTGCCCAAGAATTTATATAGCTTGCAACCTTGTCCAGTGGTGGTTCTTTAATGGGGGAGAGGGGTGGTGATTTTTTTTTTTTTTAATTTATTTTTGTCAGGTATATCTACACTAGTATTTTTTTTTTTAGGTCAGGAATACTCTTTTGGAAACTTATCAGCTTTTACCACATACTGTCTGTCATTGCAGAGCGCTCTCAGAGCACACACACTGGGTTCCTTTCAGGTGAAGTTAAACACTGAGATTTCCACCAGATGATTACAGGTTTTAGTCTGTGGGGCTAGAGTAAGTTCTAGTCTGAAACAATTCCAAAGCCAGTTTATGTGGCTGTTGGGACCTCAGTGCTATCTTTGTTATTATTCAGATCTGCTCCTACTCAGCAGCTCTTGCCTGGTAATGTAGGTACAACCACAGTCTTTGTGCGACCAGTCCTCTGAAAATAAAGATTTGTGTAGTATGTGTATATTAACCTAGTGGTTTAGAGCATAGTCAGTTTATTGTTGTAAAAGAATGTTGAGCTCATTCAGCTGAAGCTCTCCTTAATAGCTTTCTTATTTCATGCTTTTCAGTAAATCTAATTGTCTGAAACCTCTAAGTCTCCTAACTACTTTGTATTTGGGGTGATCGTGAATGCTTTTACTATTCTGGTACCTGTTTTTGTTCTCGTCCAAATATCAGCAGAGTGTATGGCTAACAAAACAGTTTTGGTGCAGTGTTGAATTTTTCTTCAATATGGTCTTGAAGTTGAAGGAACTTAATTTGAAATATTATGTACATGACATTATAACTGTAGTTTTTCCTAATAACAATTTTTTATTTATCAATAAATCTATGAGTATTCAGGGCTTTGGATCCTGGACCAAGACTTTGGACCTTGGTTTGGACTAAAGACCAAATTTCTGTTTATTAGTTGTTCAGTACTTTTCTTTCCTTTGAGTCTATTACAATAGAGGTCATTTATAAATGGAGTCATGACTCTGGGAAACAAGATACACAGATGAACATTTAACAGTATCAAGACTGCATGTGTCTATCATGCTGGGAAAACCTGAAAATTTTAACACCAATTAAGTATCTTGTTTCTGATGGAAAAAACCCCATTGATTTGACAGGGCATTGAATCAGTCCCTTTAAGCAGTGCTGATCTGTTGCATTCTGTTGCTGATAAATAGTAAGAGTTAAAGTCTTACAGCAATATTCTTAGATTTGGGGTTTATAGTAGATGATCCTTCTTGTTTTGACTAATATTTAGTGTTTCCTATGCTTTGTCTATTCACTACAGCTGTGAAACAGTGGTGACAGTTTTATATGTATCAACTGTTTTTTAGGACAACTTCCGTGCTCTTACAAGGGATGCTGGAAAGCTAATTCATAAAGACCTGCCATTTGAAGCACTGCATGTTGAAGCAAAAGTAGCACGTGAAATGTTTCAGCACAACAGGTAAGTAGGTATCTGAATTTGCCTTTCTTCTAGAAAGACAAATAGAAATTAATTTAAATCTCGTTTGGTTTTGTAAATCTAAAATGAGATGTGACAGGTCAAGTAAGAAGGTACTTTTCCCACTGCTCGGAATGAACATGCCTCCATTCTTTGTCACACTACCTTAATTCTTTTTTTTAACGTTCTCTTCAGCAGCCAACACCAGGCACCTTCCCTGGATGTAGTTTTGTGACAAATGGAAAGACTGTAGACATTGTAGTTTAATAGTGAGCTTCAGGTTTTCAGTACTTTTAAAATGAAGCCCTGGTGGTTAGACTTGGTGTACTAGTTGCTCTCAGCCTTTGCTGAAAGGCTTTCATACTCCAGGAAGCATTTTTTTCATATCTTGGTACCTTCAGTTGAAGATTTGATGAAATGCAGTTTTTGAGCTCTGGAGGGGGAAAATGGGGAAAATACTCTGACCTGTGCTATAAAAGAAGGCTCGTAAAAAACACTCCAGTTTTCTCCACCGAAAAAAACACTTCAGCAGTGTTCTGGGAAAAAAATTCTCAGGTCCACAGCTTTTTGGCAGTAGGGGAGAGGTGGAAGAAAATGATAAATAATTTATCATTTTGTGAACTAAAATAAAATTATGCTAAAGCTGTAAAAATAACTATTTTTTTTTTTTTAGCTTAATAAAGAAAATTATATTAATGTGACATATGGACTAGTATCTCTTAACTATGTTGGCTGTCAGGATATTGACAGGAGGTGGGAGCTGACTTTTGATAATAGCTTTAGACATTGTTATGTGTATTTATGTGTGTGTAGAAAGAACCAAAAGCACTTTGCTGCCTTGCAGATGACTAGCTGTTGAGGACCACACCTTGCATAAAGTCAGTTTAGGTAATTTGATAGTGTCTTCTAGTCTTCCATATAACTTGAAAAAACTCTTCTTTTTATTTGAAGTAGTAGGCTTGTTTTATCTTTCTGAATAAATTTCTGCTGAGAGAGTGTGGCCCTCCTATAATATATGCATAGAATAGACTAGTCCTGTAGATATAGACCAATAGACTATTGGTCCTTTCAGGAGGAAAGGACCAATATTGACCATCTAGTCCAACTGCCTGACCACTTCAGGGCTGACCAAAAGTTAAAGCATGTTGTTAAGGGCATTGTCCAAATGCCTCTTAAACACTGACAGCTGTGGGGCATCAGCAGCCTCTGCAGGACTCCTGTTCAGGGTTTTGACCACCATTGGTAAAGAAATGCTTTCTAATGTTCAGTTGAAACTTCCTGTAGTGTAGCTTTGAACCACTCCCATGTATCCCATCACTGGATACCCTGGAGTAGAGACCAGCACCTCCCTCTCCACATCCTTAGGTGGCTGCAGAGAGCAATGAGGTCACCCCTCAGCCTCCTCCTCTCCAAGCTAGACAAGCCCAAAGTCCTTAGCCACTCCTCACAGGACATTCTGTCCAGCCCATTCACCAGCTTTGTTGGCCTCCTCTGGCTGCATTAAAGGACCTCCACAACCTTTTTAAATTGTGGGGGGCCCAGCACTACACACAGTACTCCGTGTGAGGCAGCACCAGTGCTGAACACAGCGGGATAATCACGTCTTTGGACCAGCCGGTTATGCTGTGTTCAGTGCACCTCAGGGTGCAGTTTGACTTCTTGGCTGCCAGTGCGCTTGTATTGAGCCTGCCATCCACCAGCACCCTCAGATCTCTTTCTGCAGGGCTGTGCTCCAGCCCTTCCTCTCCTGATTTATACTTGTGCCTGGCATTACTCTGTCCTAGGTGCAGAATCTGGCATTTGGACTTGTTAAATTTCATCCTATTAATCATAGCCAAATATTCCAATCTACCTAGATCTCTCTGCAAGGCCTCTTGTCCCTTGAGAGAGACAACAGCACATCCCAGTTTGGTATCATTAGTAAACTTGCTAATGGTACATTCAGCTCCTGCATCCAGATCATTGATAAATATGTTGAACAGCTCTAGTCCCAGAATTGAATGTTGAGGAGCACTGCTGGTGACCGCTCACCATCCAGATGTAGCCCCATTCACTACAGCCCTTTGAGCTCTGACCTTCAACCATTTCTTCACCCAGTGCACAGTGAACATGCCCATCCCACTGTTGGACAACAGAAGGATGCTGTGAGGGACAGTACCAAAAGCCTTACTAAAATACAGAAAAACTACCTCCGCTGCTTTCCCTTCATACCCTAGGCATATGACTTTAGCATAGAAGGACACAGAGTTAGTTAAACAGGACTTTCCCTTTGTGAACCCACAGTGACCGAGCCTGATGACTGCATTATACTTTAAATGCCTTACAACAGTACTCAGTATAATCTCCTCCATAATTTTTCCAGGAACTCAGGTTAGACTAAACAGTCTGTATGACATGCTTTATGAAACCTGTCAGTAAGTGTTGTCATACCAAGTTACAAATTTAAACCTGTTTAAAAGGTCACATAAATACGAGCATGATTTTAAAGAATGCTCCTTAAATTGATCTTTTAAGTACTCTTATAAGAACTAAGTGTTAAAGGTGAGGATTTTTTAAAATCTTTGGTTTGTTTTGTTCAGATACAAAATGGAGATGATAGAACGTAAAGCTTCGCAGAATATGGAAGGAATTGTAACATTACATAGGTGAGCAAAACTGAACTCTCATTCTGTAATGATTCACTGAAAGATAGGATTATATTGTAAGTACTCTCTACAAGTGAGAAGAGTAAGTTACTCGTGATGATTTTCAATTTAGAAATGACTTGTTACTTAAAATCTAAATAAATTGCTAGAGCTTGACAGGTTAAATAAGATACAAATCAAATACTTGTTTGAAAACAAGAGTTAATACTGTATAGTGGATTTTACTTCTACAGTTGTCAAGAAGCTAACTGGCTTCTAACTGGCAAGCTGCTTGTTAGTGGTGGAAAGGAGCTGGTTCCTGGGATGTGGTGTAAGTGATAAAAGTTTTTAGGCTAGAGGCAGGAAGCTTATATGGTATCTTGGGTGTATGAAAGATTCTGTGACTAGCTTAGGCTAGTGTGGGATATTCAGTTTTCTAAATTGTTCCACATTTGACTTTGGAGTCCACATCTCTCTAAAGGAACAGATGCCTTTGCTGTGATGGTTCTTGAAGTTTTAGAACATGTTGTGTCTGTTGTTCCTCCTCCCTCCCTCCCATTCTCTAGTTTGCTCAATGAAGCAGGGAGATTCATTGTGTTGATTTCTGGGAGAGGTTTCTTCTGAATGTTCTTTTGTTGTATGTCTTTTTGTTTCTCACTCTTCTTAATTGATTTGCAGTTTTCCAAGACCTGAAAGGGAAATACCTGTGCAGGTTGTAAACAGTGTACTGTGGAAAATGTGTGATCTTGGAGACAGATCTGTGAATGACAGTTATCCCATTTTTAAAGCCAAAGTGGCCTCAAAGATTTATTAAACCTAGGATCCTCTTTCTATACCTAAGGCTTAAATTTCATAAATTAATTTTAGGAAATTTGTTTTTGTACTTTTGCTTCAGGAAATGCTGATCTGGGGATTTTTTAGATTTTATTTGGATTTGTGGAGTTTCTTTCATCTGTTCTATAGGTGGGAGTTTACTTATCAAAAATGGAAACCAATAGGCTTGTACTTCAAATATATTTTACGTATGGGTTTGTTGTTTTTTCTTTGTGGTTTGTTTTTTTTTTTTATTTTTCTTCCTCCATCAGGTTTGGTGACTTTGTAGATGTTAGTGAAGGCCCTCATATTCCAAGGACAAGTTTCTGTTTCCAGTATGAGATAACGGCAGCCCATAACCTTCAGACTAACCAGTCTGAATTGGTAAGGAGGTTCCAGGGTGTGTCCCTTCCAGTCCATTTGAAGGTAACTAATCCATTTTGTACAGGTTTTCCTTCTTTAAATTAGGGCATTTTGCTTACTTTCTGATCTTTATTATATGCTGGCAAATATGTAGCCAAACATAATTCAGAAGTGAGAAGAGCAGCAGAAAGAGAAGGCCCATTATGATGACTGTGTTGGATATTTGGGGTTTGTTTTCCTGGAACTATTCTGGATGTGAAATTAGGGCTAGAAAGGTTTGCATCAGAAGGCTCTTGATGTTATTTTTCAGTACTGAAAGTGTTTTGTTTTTTTTTTTTTTTCCTCGGATCTGCCATTTCTGCGTGGATATTTCATTCACCTTGCCTTAGTTGTGCGTGCGAATCTTATGTAATTGCCAACAGTGTTTATTCAGATTCAGGAAAGAACAGAAATTAGAATTTATACTCCTGCTAAAGGATACCATTTCAGAGTTTTTCATGACAGCAAAGTAGAACGGAACAAGAAAACCCAAACCAGTCCTAGCACTAATCAGTCTTAAACAGAGGCTTTGCAGAACTAGCTGTAAGTGGAGGCAAGAGTCTTTCTTCTGTTGACTGATGCAGTTTTGACCTGTGGTCTAGCACATGTGCTGTTGTGTCAGTTGGGGAAGTTTTCAAGGGATAAGTGGGCACTGGGTTCCTTGCCCCATCTCTGTGTATTCTCATCAGAAGATTTTAATTCCCAGTTTTGCCCATAACCCACCACCTCAGTGATTCCACACGATGAATAAATGTGATCGTCAGACACGTATTCAAGTCTCCAAAGGAATATGGTCAAATAGGATGCTGAAATCTTAAGATATAATGTCCGAATTAGGGATTGTATGGTTTTGTGCTATCATTTCTCTACACTTGTTAGAATGTATTTTGTGAGAAGGTTTTTTTTTTTCTTTAGTAACATAATTTAATAACATTTAATACAGGCTCACCACACCGTGTGGTACAAACTGCTGGAAAGATCGAAGCGGCTGGTAAGTCTCATTAGCGGTGAAGTACAGCTTACCAAATTAAAAGATGTGCTGTGGTAGAGAAGAATTGGAATGATTGGAGGTGGGTAATCTCTTCAAGAACATATCTTTAGGAATGGAAATGTTCACAGGTGAAGAAAAATCAGATGCACATGAAATCTCTAAGCTGTTGTTAATTATCACTTTAAATTATATTAGTATTTTTCAAATTCAGCTATAGAATTAAGGTTGGTATCATGTGTGTGTAAAATGTAAAATTAATTTTTCTTGTTTTAATTGTGAATGTGAAATAAGAAAACTGAATATTGGAATGATGTATTTATACTTACCTGGATCTTAGTAGTAACAAGTTCTCTGCCACAGGTTTGGGAGAACATGTACAAACATGTTTTCTACAAGTAAATCCAAGGATAAAATCTAATACTACTGTGTGAACCTAGGTGGGAGTTACTGGAGACAGAAGGGAACGGTATTTCAGTCAGCCACATAAATGCACTAGTTTGAGGTTTCTTTGCCTGTTTAAAACCTATATGGAAAAGAAATGTTTCTTGCAAAAATACTTCTATTAAGCAGTGTTTCAAAGTTGATATGTACTTACTAAGAGAAGCTTTACAGTGACTGAATAAATGCAAAAGGTGAGTTTTTAAGATAAATGGAACTATGAAATACCCTAAGCCACATATAACCAGAGACTGAGTGAGTTTCAAGGCATGCTTAAGTGTGGGAAATCTTCCTAAGAATTAAACAGCAGATGTTTTGGAGTCTTCAGATCAAATATTTGACTTAATTGCATGGCAAGAGAGAGAAGAAAAATGCTGTATGTCTGCTGAAACTTGTTAGCCAAGGATGTGCTCAGAGCCTAACCCATGATATTTTTCAATGAAATTAGTTTGAAGATGCTTTGTCATTCAGGTTGTTGAATTTTGGAGGAAATAATTGTCTTTGTAGGCTGTCCTTTCTTGTTACAGTGACAGTATGAGGGAAGGTTTTCCAGAATCAAAGAGAATTAAAAAAATGTCTAAAAGTGTAACAGAAATTGTTACGTTTCTGCAGGTCACTGAAGAAAAATATTTGGAAGCGGCAGAAGAATGTCATGCGGAAAAAGAGGGAAATGAAGAAGGAAAAGCTGAATCTGTTTAATCTCTAAATGTACATAATAAAATGTGTATTTTTACATGACTTCTTTGTTCTGCAGATAAAAATGTCTTGGCTAATTAATTTGAATTCTGTGGACCTAAAATCACAGATAGGTTTAAAGTCTGTATCAGATATTTCAGTCCACTTGAATGTCACTTAAAAGGGAGGAAAAATGGTAACTTTTTATTTGTGATAACTAATCTTGCCAGTTACTGTTGTCCTTATCTTGACAATTGTATGTTGTCCTCTGTGATTAGTGCAATTATGCCAAAAGCCTCTAGTTGAACTAGCAGCTGGAAAGGCTGTCCGCTTTATCTTAATATAATTTCAAGGCCCTTTGTTTGATCTTCCATGAAGAAATTGCTTCCTTCTAATTTCTGACCTGATGTGTTTGTTTCTTTCTGGAGCTTCCTGATGAAATTCCACCGAGTTCTTTGCCTATTGCAATGGAAAGTTGAGACAAATAGTATCTTAAGAAGAAAGGAAAATAAAAGAAAGATCAAAAAAAGCCCTATCAGAAACCCTGAAGGGGTTACAGAAGATTATTACTTATTTTGATTTCCTGTCAGAACTGAAATTAGATACTCTCTTGTGTTTCTGGTTCAAAAGGCTCCAATCAGTAGACAACTGTGTACTTGTCATTGCTTTTTACTAGTACAAAAATAGCAGAATGTAAAAGCTGAGAAGTTCCTTAATTTCTGCTGTACAAGTGCAGTTAAAGATAGTTTTCCAGACTACTACCAGCAATGTAGTCTATTATCTCCAGTGTAGTAAGACTTATTATACATTTTCATTCTTTAAAATTTAAATATGGTGATTTCAATTAAATTTCACAAGGGTTTTTTGTTAGATGGTGTTTTCTGACATTTTGTGTTTTCATCACTAGCTCCTTAGACCTATTCTCATTATACCAGAAGAGATTTTTTTTTTCTTTTTCACTTGTTAAAGTGCAAATATTTTCTCTGAATTTTATCCCAATTACTCCTTTCACCATTAACTGCATCACTTACTTTATCAATTGACACTCTAGTTTTGCAAGAGCAGTGTAGCAGTTTGGCAAAATCCATTGAGGTAAGGAAACCTTACCTAACTTAGTTGAACAAAATAATAGTAAGTGTTGAATGCATCAGAACACAGTCAAAATGTGAGCAGTAAAGTAGTTTTTGGTGAAATTACAGAAATCTTAAGATACATGTTAAAATACGTTTGCTGCTTTGCGTTCCTGTGATGAATGAAATCTTAAGCTATTCAGATTTGCTGGCTTACAGTGAAGTTCGGAGTCTGTCAGTATGCTAACAGCCTGTGACCTCTGGTTTAGTTTCCTGTTGGAATACAACACGTCTTTAAACTCTAGCCCATGTTTTCTAAGAGTACTTGAAAAAGGTGGTTGGTTTTTTTTTGTCCTTGTGATTAATGCTACAGATGACTTTTTATAATGTTTATAATCAGATGCTTAATTTAAAAAATAATATTCTTGATTCAGGTTTTACCTTAAGAGTACACACACATTCTGTATATTTTCCTAAGACTGTAAAAATCTTTGCACTGAACTTCAAATACTTGTATTTGTTTTAAACTTAACCTTCCAGAGTATACTTTGGCCGTAACCCTGTTGCTCTGGAAAAGCAGCTGTGGGTCCCTGTCTTGGGGTACACAAAATTTGCTGGCTTGTGTTGTTTGGTTTTTTTGTTCCTTTAATTAATTAGTTAATTATTTTGGAGGTACTGCCATCTCTGATTAACCTAAGACCATAGTGAAATTATGGCAGTGGGATCTGATCTAGGTGCTCTGTTTTGAATCCTAAGCCAGTTGTATCAGCAGCCCACACCGTCTCTGATGGCTGCTCTGTATTTTGGGAATCCTGAATTCCGCCTGGATTCCATGGCCTGCAGAAGAAGGTGAGAAAGGTGATTCTCCTTAGGAATTCTTTTTTTAACCCTAGCTGAATTTTAGTGTTTCAGAGCTTTTCTGTTGTTTAGTATGCTTGGTTGAGGTGGTTTGGTTTTGTTTTTTTGGAGGGGGCGGGAACACGGCTTTTATAGTGTTCAGTATAAGAAACTGTTTGGAAGGCGTATAGCTGGGCTGAAAAGTCTGGAGAGGGATTTTCCCCTTACTGGGTCTGAGACGAGCGGGTGTGCACAGGACTGGCAGGGGGATTTACAGCACAACCTGGGGACTCTGCCGAGCTGCTGCCACTAGGTGGGAGCAGTGGCCTGGGGAGGCGAGTCGCTGTCTCACCGCGGGGACAGGAGCTGGAGACTCGCCCTGCCGGGACTCGGGTGAATCCCCGTGGAAGGGATTTTTGCAGGCGAAGAACGTTACCGAAAATGGTGCCAGCTTGCCAGCTGAAATATGCATGAGATTAAACTTTCTGCTGTCTCCCACCTGCTTCCCCGGAGGTTTATGCATAAAAAGGTGGAAACTCAAATTTCTGTAGAACTCGGTGCTAGCTCACATCTTGGCTTATACGGACTTAAGGACATCTCTGAAAAGCACCAAGATTCTCACACAAGACAGTAGCAGTTAGAAGAGAACTGGCTCATAGAAGGTAGTGTTCAATTCTTACCACGATATATGGTGGTGACATCACTTTTCGAAGCAGGAGATGTAGATTCAATTCCCTGTTCTGCCAGAGAGGGGTTCAGATTCGTACTTGCAAGGGGAAACATCTGTGGGTTTTTTTTGGGGAGATGGATCATGAAGTATTCTGGGTGCTTCCTACCAAACCTGTATAAAGTGATGCCAATATCAGGGAAAAGTCCTCAATGTTTCTTGGATAAGCGTAAGAACAAATGTACTCAGTGCTCATGGCAACCACAAAGCAACAGGGAGATCCAGTCCTTGAGTTCAGGGTCGTTAGTTGTTGGCATATAAAATGCTGAAATTGTCTACCAAGAGGAATGCTACAAGCAGCTAGGCTAGAGTAATGCTTCCTTTCTCTTTTTGGTGCAAGAACTGAACTGCAGGGTGGTGCTAACCCATCTGGCTATTGGGGCTGTGATTTTGACATATACCTGGAACTATAGCTATATACACAACTTAAAGCTACGGGGTAATATAAAATACCAAAATGAACTTGGGTATATGGCACAGCTCTTGCTATGTGTGGATTCTAGATAGGTGTGCCCTGTTCTGCCTACTGTGGAGCCTGCTCCGATCTTTGCAGTTGGAAGTAGACAAAAGGGACCACTGTAGATTGGTTCAAGATGAGACAAGAAAAGTAGATAGCTTATTTCTCTACGGTAAATGCTATAGACCCAAGAAACTACAGGGATTAGGGAGTGTAGATGGCCAAAAGAAACTGCAGAATTAAGCCAAGTCCCCTCCTTGGCTACTACTCCTCTATTAAATTGCTTTTCAGGTGTAAAGATGCAGTTTTCCTGTTTTCATTCAGTAAAAGAAATGCAGAGCAAGCTAAAGGAAGATTCTAGGAAGACACCATACTGCAAAATACAGGTGATGGACAAAGGGGAGGGTGAGGTGATTTAGGCCAATATACATGAGCAGAAGGTAACACTGGGCAGTTTCTAATATGGAGTAAATAAGGAAGATTTTTTTTGTGTGTGTGTATGTGTGTGTTGAAGGTGGTGAGGCACTGGAATAAGTTTCCCAAAGAAGCTGTGGATGCTCCATCCCTGGAAATGTTCAAGGTCAGGTTGGATGAGGCTTTGAGCAACCTGGTGTAGTGGAAGGTGTCCCTACCTATGGCAGAGAATTGGAACTAGATGATCTTTAAGGTCCCTTCCAACCCAAACCATTCTACGATAGGGGAAAAGGCAGGAACTGAAGCCTTCTTCCTTGTTGCACTTCTCTGTAGTAGCTCCACGGCTTCTCACATTCAAGTTGTTCCTTCTTCTACTTCCTGTTTGAAAAAGAGTTGAAACTTTTCCAAATAGCAGTATTTTTGCTCTGAGTTTAGGACTCTTCAGCCTTTCCTTTTATTTATTTGTTTCATCCAAAATGAAACCCCATGTTAAAGCTGCATGGTGTCTTGATCCTAAGAGCTGGCACTAGGAAGGTTGAGCTGAGTCAGTTCCAGCTTTGTATACACACTATCTGACAACTGAGATATTTGTTGCAAAGAAATACACTGTAATTCATGTTATCATGGATTTTTTGAGATAGAAAAGGCAATTATGATGTAGTCCGATTTCCTCAATAACAGAAAGAATTAAATGTCAAGAGAGAGGTGGTTGGCTTTTTTTCATAACAAGGAAGTAAAACTCTTCCCTGGGAAACTGAAGACATGCAAGTGATGAAAACGCTCAATCATCAGTAGACATCAAGTCCTTTTATGACAGCAGCCAGAATGAGCTTCTCTTTCTATTTTAACCTCTGTCAAGAAGTAATCTCTTACTGCTGTTTGGTAATGTATCTAATGCTATACCACTCAGCTTATCACAATACTCTGAAGCCAGTGAACTTGTTAGTGCAGCTACACTTATTTTATTAGGTTATTTAAAGAATCCTGGCACAGAAACTCAGTATCATAGAGGCATTTGATGGGAAGAGTTGGCAGTGGATATTTCTTGAAGAGTACCAACAATCTGAAAATGGTAATGCTATCATGCTGTGGTCTTTCATGAGATTTAAACCCAGTCATGGACAGCATTAACATTTTTTCAGAGTAAAAAGAAAATGCATTTTTTAAAAATATCTGCTCATATAATATCTACAACTTAGTATGTCTGCTATTCTGGGGAAACAGTTATGTAGAAAAAAATGCATATAAATAGTCTAATGATCATATTTCTATTGGATATTTATTGGTTAAGATTGCAGGTTACTCACATTTTAAGGAGAAAAAAATGTAAGGGAACATATATTTGATTTTTACAGCATGACTATGAATCAGAATGGTGAGTGGCAAGACCCCTTTTTCTTCCTCACTGTACCTTCTGATGTCCAAGCTGGGGAGTGGAAAGGTGAGGTAAGTAAGGAAGTCACAACTGGTCACTGTTTCAGTGCCATGTCATTAACAAGCACTGAGGATGGTACTGTACTCCAGCTGCACAGCTCTGATGTTAATGAAAGCCTTTGAAGAAGAGAAAAAAAATCTCTTACTGTTTGCAGGCTTGGGATGTTGTGGAGTAAATGAGGCTTTTTATAAATGCAATGAGAAACCAAGGAAAATATCATGTAACATCTTCCTTTTGTGAGCAGAACTGACATAATAAATGTAATCAGTTAATACTTCACTTTAATCTATACATTCCATGGGGGAATTCAAGTTGTGGAGACAAGCTCAACAGCATTTATAGGTTTCTGTGTTTCACAGAAATCTTAGATTCAAAATTGTTTTTCTATGCCAGCCATGCAGCTACGTGCTCTCTATGTACTGCAACCACAACAGGGCAGTGCTGGGCTTTCTGCCAGTTTTCTGGTAACTGCATCATGGAGAAGACAAGTAGCAGTGACCTGCAAGCCTGGGACTCCCCTGTTTCTAGGGGGTTGGGGACCCCCTTGACTTCAGTAAGAGAACTGATACTGTCAAACCTTGCTTCAAAGGGAGAGGGAGATCAAACTGCACTTTACTGTTTTGCCCTAGTCCCAAGATAAGAGAATTTCTATCAACTCTCCTCCTCTCTTTCACCACAATTTCCTCCTCACTTTCAAAGCTTTTTTTTTTTTTTTTCTCCTGTAAAATGCATAGGGATATGCTTTTCTTTAACAAAGTGTGCCTCACCACATTGAGAATCCCCTCTCAGAGCTATGGCTCTGACTTTGGAAGAGATGAATCTGGCTTTTGCTTTTTGGTAGCCATGGCTGTATGCATCCCCAGGGGAGCCACTGAATTTACAGCCTGATTTACACCCTGCAGTTGTTCTGTCTGAGTGGAAAAATCACACTCAGTGAGACTGTTCATATGTGAGACCATTGAATCATAAGTGTCTGCAGTCTTAATTTGCTCTGTAATCATACCTCATGCTGGCAGTTCACAGTCAAAACACTGCAAACAGAAAAGTGTGTATGTATTGGTGCAGCACAAACATTAACCTTGTTTCTTACTTAATGGTGAGTACTTTGAGGTTTTTTGTTTCCCCTTCTGCTCCACCATCAAATTAATATTTCATAACTGAACTATTCATTAAGCAGGTTTAATTAAAGCATGAGATAGAGAGTTTTAAAAGCTGTCTCTGTCAGTTTCTGTGATGGTGGGTATTCAGTAACTATTTTGTCCTTCCACAAAATAAATAAAACAATACTTTTCTATTTCTCTGGAATTTTCTGAAACTTCTAAAGTACAATAAATGTATTTTCATTTTCTCCTAATGATCTATTGACTGATTGACCAACAATAAAATCTCAGAGAAACATTTTCTGTCATTTTTTCTTTGCATATAATAAAAATCTGTAGAAATGAATGGAATGAAGTTATAAGTGCTGAAAGTTTATTTTATAATTTTTCTTTTCCTAAATAAAACGAAGAAACACAATATTTGTGTATGAAGTAAAGCCTGAAGAGCTGAAAAATAATAAAACAAAATAAAACCCATGTTGTTGTACTCAAAATATTACACATTCTACATCCTAGCAAGGACTTACTGATACAGAAAGTTGCTTTTTTCCTTGCTTTCTCCAGTGACTCTAAACCTAGCAAACATTCCAGCAAGCATGCCTGGATGCAGAACAACTCTTCTTTTTTACATGTAGAATGGAGTTTTTCCCAGCATAGCACTGACTGATTCATGATTTCTGTTCTCCTCCCAAAGCAGCGGTTTGTTCCATGTGAATAATGGTAAGAGGCATGATACAGTGTTAATGCTAATATGTAGGAGTCAGTCAGAGGTAAAAACCCCTATCACGATTAGCATTAACAACATACAGCCTACAGAGGAACTCCAGAGACTGGAGTATGAGACATAAAGAACTGAAACCATTGTTTTTTCCCCTTGATATACCTAAAAAAAAAAAAAAAAAACAAAAAAAAAAAAAAAGACAGAAATGCATATAAAATAATATGTCAGAGAAAGGACAGACATCTGAGGGAAAGAACTGTAGTCAGTTAGAGACACGGGAACCATCTACTGTACATTTGAAAACAGTCAAACCTGTAGTTGTTTTAGTTACTTTTATAAGAGAACTAGGAGGGCTCTTTCTTCTCTGAAAAAGCAGCTTTCTGCTTATTGCATTTCTTTGGTGCTGCTTTACTTGCATTGAGCAAGAGGACTACAGAGGAACACAGATTGTAGCACAGTCTTGCCTAATTTTGTATCCTTTTACATACCAGTTAATAAAGATTTCTACTATCAGCCAAGTTCCTCAAATAAACAAAAGCAAAAATTACTTGGGTTTAGTTTCACTTAGACAAGACAAAAAGGCTGTCATCAGGAGAGCTGACTGTTGAACAGGATGTAAGAAACAGAGCTAAGAAGTAATCATGGTTTCATCCGTTTGCAGCGTGTGCAATTAAGCAACAAATATTATTCTGGATTCTGAAATAAAAGAGTACTGAGCAGAAAGAATATCCGTTCGACAGGTTTAGTTGCTGGGTCTAACAGGGCTCCTATACCCTTGTTCCGGTGGGCTAGAATGAGATTAACAATTATAAATGTCTGTGTTGAACAGTATATTGTTTGCTGAAAGCTTTTTAATATTCATCAGTCAGTGAGTCTTTGACCATAAAATTAATAAGTGCTGAATTTTTTTGACTGAAGATGAACATTTTTTTTTACTCCTTTCAGCCTGTTATGAGCTCTCTCCTGAAAACTAAGAAGGAAAACATAGTTTTATAAATCAGTAATTCTATCAAATGCTTCAAAAATCTGTAAAGAAATCACATAGTGAAGTAGAAAAGCACTCAGTAGAAGAAAAGTTAGAGAATCTTGATTAGCTACCCAATTATCTGAATTTTTTTTTACAATTTTCAGTTACTTACATCAGTAATAAGGATGATAGAGTTGAGACAGTCATTCCAAGCAGGTTTGAAAAAGGCCTAAGTAATGCCTAGTTAGTTCTCTGCTAAGTATGTCTTGATTGAAATATGTTTTCCTTTCTCCATCCTTCTAAAATAAAGTATTGGCTCCTGGGCAGAGTTCAGAAATGGTTGAATCTTGTTTGCTTTCTATTTTGTCTCCCAGTAACCACTTTTTAAAAAACAAAACAAAACAAACACAACATGTACTGTTGTTTAGGAAAAAAAGTAACAAGAAAACCAGTATGGGAAATGAGACATTATATGTGACACAAGTTCAGCTATCTTTTTTGTATGTAAATTTAAAGAAACTTATGTACTTTTATAACTTCCCTACTCTTACTAACACATGTTCTAAGAGGAAGTTAAAATGTCATAGTAAGACTGTGATCTAATTTAGAGGTTTTAGGGAAATTACCTTTCACTTTGTGCCACTCTAAATGAAACCAGCTAAATACACAGTTGTGATACATGAGCAGCAAACAAAAATTCCAAGATGAATCTAAGATTTTGATAGGCAGAAAAAAGTGGTTTAGAAATTTCCAAACCTTAACTTTAAAATCATGATTCAGAGCTCTTTTGAGTGTTCAGGCTAAACTCCTACTGAAGTCAGACACTGAGACCTGTGGTGTAACATTTACATTTGTGAACAATGAAGTGAACAGTTTCTAAACTTATACATCAATACTCCTAAATGTTGTTGTGTGCGTATGTGGTACGTGTCTGAAGGGTGAGGGGTGCAGGTCAGGGGGGAGGATGAGAGCTGAAAGTTAAAGTACTTTTTATTTATTTATTTATTTTAACGAAGAAAGCAAACAAATTATTATTTAAAGAAGAAAGCAAACAAATTATTTCTGTCAATAGGTGGCTACTGAGTTATCTGAGTTTATCGTGGATTGGACCTGCTTTGAGCAGGGATTTGGATTTGACGACCTTCAGAGATCTCTTCCACCCTAAATTATTCTCTCATCCAATTTTTGTACTTTTAAAGTCTGTAAGTCCCTGACTCCTTATTCACTTGCTGTCACCTGGTGGGCATACATCTGTATGAAATGCTTGATACAAAATGTTTGTTCCTCTCATGAAAACTCTAAATTCAGCTTCATTAAGCTTTGGATAAGGATCACATTAGTCAGTAGGACAAGAGCTTTGCTGCAAGAAGCTTCTGTGACCTCCAAGTCTGTTCCCCCAAGAATATTTGTAGAACATGTATGTAAATTTGCACTCTCTTAAATGTATTTCAGGTTGCTATTCCTTACACCATGCTTCCCAAACCCTAATTCTTTCATATCTTTTTAGGGTTTGCCAGAGACCCCTATGTATTTTGCTAAAAACCAGAATATTTTTATCTGTGGTTTGCAGCGGCCATTTGTGGTTGATGGTATTTTCCTCCTTAGTCTGCCTTCTCCTGCATTCGTTCTTGGAGAAGGGCTGTTTTTGAAATGGACGACTTGAATAGATCTCATACTTTTTTCCTTAAAGAAGCTGAATGAGTGCTGTACTTGCACATGCTAACTTCCAACACCACTGTTGAGGAATGAGGGAAGTGAGACACTTCAGGCAGCATTTTCTCTGCTGTTTTACTACACGGCCAGCCCTTCTAGGCAAATGTGGGTAAGTGGGTAGCCATAACCACAGGCAAGTCTGTCTCTGGTTCTTTTCTACTCGTATGATCTTGGATTTATGTAATGGAATACTTTTGTCTAGACTGGCAACCTAGCATTTTAATTTTGGGTTTGCATAGCATCTCAAATTCTGCAAACTGTTTTGCTTCTGTGTGCTAAAAGCAAAAAAAAATGCTTTATCAGGAAGTGGTGAGAAATGACATGTGTTTCCTCTTGCTGAACCTTTGTAACAGCCTTTTGTACAGCTGTCAGATTTCCATTACATGAACAAATACATATATTGCTGCCTGCCTTTTCACACAGCTCTAAAAATGTGGTCTTGGTATCAGTGGAAATGATGATCATCTACTTATGCTCAAATACAATAAAATTAAATCCCCTGATATTTCCCTTGAAACATTAAAGAAAAAGCTCATAACATCTCATGTGATTTCCCTCTTCCTCTTTCCAGCACTCTCTTCTTTGACTCACTAACATCAGAATAGTACATTTATTCTTCCTATCTTATCTTCTGATCTCTGGTCATCAGGTCAAAGGGGTCCGCTCATCTGCTTTTCTGTTCCTTTGTCTATGGTAGTGACCTCAGATAGGTGCATGTTCTAATTTTGTTTTCAAACTTCCTAACTGCTTTCATTGTTATTGACTCCACAGAAGCTGTCCATATCAGAATTGATCTCTTAGGCTAGATGTTTTACTCTTTGATTATTTTATCCCTGTTTGACAGTCAGACATATATGAAAATGTTGTCCCACTTTGCCTTTTTGTGACTGTTATTTTTTGATTCTCCTTCCACCTCTGTTGTGACAGACCTGTCTTTGTATTTTTAACCTTCGATTAATCATTGACATTGCCTATTCTTCTGAGATGTTCCTCTGGATTCCTTAATAGCAACATTTGACTTAAGACATAGAAGCTGCTACATGCAATTTTTCCTCCAGTGTCATCTTTGCTTCACGTTCAATTCTTACCACCACCTTTTGCGTCAGTACTATACAGGTGTGACCTATTCCATTAGCTGTGTTCCTTAGTTTGCCTACTTGGAACAAGCTTCCTACGGAGGTGATCAATGCCCCAAGCCTGTCAGTGTTTAAGAGGCATTTGGACAATGCCCTTAATAACATGCTTTAACTTTTGGTCAGTGCTGAAGCAGTCAGGCAGTTGGACTAGATGATTGTTGTAGGGCCCTTACAGCTGAAATAGTTCTATTCTATTCTGCTTCTCCTCATAATTTTTTACAGACTACTCTCCTTCAGACAAACATTTTTTTCTCCACAGTTCCTTTCTCCTATTTCAGATACCCCCTAAAGGTCAACTTCTGCTATGACAGCTTCAAGATATCTGCTAATGCTTCTTGAAAAGCTTCTGAGGTATTTGGGATAAACTGAGAGGCTGGATGACTTAGTTTGAACTACAAGCAATAAAAACAGAAGTAAAACTAGTGAATATTGACAAGATTGTCTCTGCTTTTGTACACACATATTTAATTTCTTATTTTTGTAACTTCCCCAGTATGTGACAATATTTATCTTAATTCCTGTTCCAATATTAATGCAACTAATTGAGACTTTGATGACACCTTTGACATTACTGAAAATACATGTTGAATAGCAATTTTACAGACTACAGTAATTTTACTTGGCAATCTGTGTTCCAAAATGTGTGAGAATGAACTTCATATTCATAGCTATTTTTGTATTTCATATCTTTTTAAAAAAAATCTGTGAGTTATTGAGGCACTTAAAAAGACTGTTCAAATGTAAATAGGTCACTGTTCTCTAAACTAGGATTTTCTTTGGTCAGTGAAATACCAAAGGTTAATCAGTTCATCCATATCATAGTCTTATATTTAGATTCCCTTCAGAAGGAGTACCACAAGTACGGATCAAACTACTTAGTTTAAATGCAACAAGTACTCATTTCCCCACCGGAATCTTTGTACATCATTGTATGATACCTCAAGGCTCTGAGATGGATTTAGCTGGTCTACTGATGGACTAAAAGCATCCAGCCTTTTAGTCTAGTTACGTCATTATTAGCCAGCCTTACCTCTCTGGTTCAAATGACAAAATTCTTATTTGTTTATTGGGCAACAGGAGGGGATCCTTTGTCATGAATCTGGAGTAAAACTCAACCTTTTGTCTTTGGTTTGGTAGCAACAGGACATGCCAACTTTGATAGTACTTCTCAATATAAGTATTTTATGAAAACCACAAGCAGATTAGGGAAGTAATTCCAACTCCAAAAAATTTGGTAGTCACTTTAGAAAATACAAAAGTTGTTCTCCAAACAGAAAAAAAATATATTAGAACTTTGCCTTTTGGGGAGCCTCCTCTAAAGGTTTTTAGGGTTGTCATTCCTGTTACAAGTGGGAGGGTGTGAAGGAGAAAAGACAATTCACCAAGGCCAGAAATCTGCAGTGCTCATGTATGTGAGTATGTACACTCACAGTCACTTTGGAGGAATCAGACTGTGATAGACTCCAAGCTTGATGCTTTGAAGTTAAAGAATAGAGGCCCACACTGACCACAGTAGGTTTTGAAACAGACCTAGGGAACCCCAGCCTTTTATTTACATTTGCCTGCATATAAACAAGACATCGCTCACAAGTACAATGTCAGAATATCTGCTGAAAATAAACTAAAAACCCAGTTCTGGGAGAAAACCTTGAAGGAGATTTGGGATCTTGAAAGAGTTGTGCCAGCAAACAGATTGTGTGAATATCTTTGTGGGGGACATTAGGTGGGACTCACATTACCCAACTGCAGCTATAGAAAAAGTAGGTATTCAGCCTATGCCATCTATCTGCATATCTTCCCTTAACATTCACCAGAGAGAGAGAGAGAGTGGCACTGGCCTCTTTCTTAGAATTGTACAAATTGCCCTCTGGAGGTGCTATTTCCTTTTATTTGTCAAAACTAAAATTTGGTATAGTATATGAGAGGGGTTTTTGAATCTGTCTTCCTCTGCAGTCACAAAAATATCCTTTTTTGTAAAAAATAAGACCAAAATTGACTGAAAAAGAATTAGGGCTAATATAATTGACACATTCTAGAATTCTTTTAATCACCTACAAAAGGGTCTTATGCATAAGCAGTACACCAGAGATCCATTTCCAGGTACCCTATTTACATTTTAAGTCCTCTATTCCCTCTAACTTCTCAGAAAGCAAATCTATGCTTTTTAAAACACTTAGAAAAATATTGAATTCAAGTCTCTTATTTAGGCTACTGGAAGAGCTCCAAAGGTGTGTATATTGATAGAAGAAGCTTTTCTCTGCCTAATACTTCCTCTAAAATAAGAACTGTCTCTATTTCAATTTGTGGATCAAGTAGGTGGGTTTTATTTCATTTATTTCTTTATTTTATACTCTGTATGTCATCTCTTTTGCTTGTTTCTTTGTAAATAAAAATATCACTGTATCAAAAAGCTAGTAAAAGAAATTATTAAGCTTATATATTGTCTGACAAATTTGTTGATTTTTATGACAAAATTAAACGGTAGATTTTTTACTAGACATGTATTAATGCTAATCATGGAGCTCCTGTTTCATCAGTATGAATATGCGTTTCAAGAAAGTTGAAATTCTTATATGGGAATTTTAAACATCTTAATTTAAAAAAGAATTAAACCAAACCATAACTAAATGAACCAAGTTTAATAGGTATACTTTAAAGAAATAATTTCTCTGTTGCTTATATATGAAATGAGGACCAGAACTTGTCACATATCCAAAACTACTTGTATAGTCAAAATTAAATAAGTCAAATTAGTCTATACAGGTACTTTTTACAGTTACTTTTCTCCACCTCAAAATGTCTCTGGCAAACTGTTGGCAAGAGAACAACTGCAGATTAGTCATAAACCAGTTCCAAATAGATAACTGAAACACTGTAGAAATTATATTCCATATTGCACGGTCTTCTAAACTATTCATCCCCAAACAAGAAAAAGAAGGGTTCAGGAGCTAAAAAGCAGCATGCATCCCCCATGTCCTTTTAGCTGTCTGCAGACAACTTTCTCATGTGTGCTGTCCCATCAGTTACTTGAGGTTTCCTACAAAAGTGAATGCAAAGATAGTGAGGGGACTAGGTTTATATTCACTTGAGACTGGTTGTCCATGTGTGATTCTGGATGGCTGAAGGCATATTTCTGTAAGGATGCCTGCCTGAGTATTCCTGCACATGTGCAAAATATTTGAAGTTTAGCCTCCCTGAGTCTTGAGTCTTCTAAACCCTGCTCTAGGGCCCCTTCCCTTGACCTGCTCCCTTCTCCTGTAACATATGAGCTTCTCATTTAAAAAAAAAAAGAGCATACACAAAAATAAACAAAAAGTCAAAGCACCAAACTGAAAAACCTACCTGCTATGAGGCAGTTTCTTTACACAGAGATGCAAGCAAAACCAATGCAGCAGGAAGGCCACAGACTTCCCTTGTTCCATCTCACAGGTTAACCATGATCACTGAGCTCGGCTTGTGTTTTTTTTTTCTTCTAAAGAGAGAGAGGGAGAGTGTGTGTGAGAGAGAGAGAAATAAGGCAGATGAAAAATGAAAAAAAGCAACTGAGGCAGGAGGAGTTGCCACAGAGGTCTGTTGGTCTGGCTGGTTGCCTGGTATCCCTGCAGCACAAGTTAGGTGAAGAAAGCCCGTTCCAAACAACTTGAGACCCTTTATAAGTCATGACGGTGACTCATAACTAACCGACTTGCCTTGCCTTTAGTAAATCCCCTGCTTTCCTTTTCTTAGAACAGAGCTTGAAAAAAAAAAAAGAAAAAAAAAAAAAAAAGAGAAAACCCAAGGAAAACAGAAAACTCCAATCAGACCGAAGATTTTTTAAAAATACACCTTGTACTTTCCTTCCCTCAGTCAGCTTGGCATCAACCTTTGAATTGAGTAATAATAATAAATGCAAATGATTGTTTAGTAGTGACAGTACACTTAAACAAGTTAGGGGTATGTCGTGTGAGAGAGCTCATGCCAGTATCTTCAGAGATCTAACCGGAGAGGGAATTCACTGTGGTGAGCTGTTTCTTACTTTTCTCTGTATTACTGTTTCACCCAGAACTGTCCTGCATAGAGTTTTTTTATGACAATTAACCCTGGGAAATATAATAAATAATCAGAAATGGGTAAAATTCTTCCTGTACTCCACAAATGTGCAGAGACACCTGACAGCTGTAGCTGGAACAGTTGCAAACTTCTAAAACCAGGGATAAATTCAAGCTATATTGAGGTGTACATAGAAGACTATAAAACAGTGGATTGTGGAAGACTATTATTAGAATTATATGGAATTTTTAACATTCTTGAAAGACCACTGCGTATGATTGGAAAGACAGGTTGGTCTAAATGTATAAGAGATATAAATTTATACAGTTCTTAGCTTTTGAACATATTCCCAGAAAAATCCAGTTTATGTGAATTTCCATCAAGGAAAGGTGTGGCTGCTACCTCCTGATTTTCCTCAGACACTGAGGGTTGCATGTTCTCAAAATACTACATGTGAATAACATAATTCCTTTTGCCTCATGCTTTGGAAATTCAGTAATGTTTTAAAAAAATATTTTAATTTCAGAGCTCATTCTAATGGCTGAAAGACAATAGTTCTGCATGCCAACCACTGAAATATAAAGTTCTTCTCTTTGTTTTAAGTGTGTAATTAGAAACATCTTAATTTTCCCTGTTAAGCCCATGTAAATTTTGGGTGCTTGTCCGTACATCTACACTTACATGATTACATAAGACACTCAACACATCATTAACAATGTGATGCATTTTGACCCCTGTAGTTATAGAGAAAAGTTTGAAGTTGTAGCTGGAGTAGTGATGTTCCTGCAACATATCCCAGGCAAAGCAGCTCTGAGGAACAGAATTAACTTTATCTCCAATGTCCCCTGCTCTAAGGACATTGCCAACACCCAAGCTGCTGGAGGAGAAGAGGGCAGTGAGCCTAGCTGCACTCTAATACTCATGTGTCTGGATGGGCGTGGAGGTTATGGCAGTCACCTTTCTGTTCTCTTCCTATACCTGTGGTATGGAAGGAGACAGGATTTCTCTTGGGTCCTTACTCAGGAAAAAGAAAAAACAATGAGCTACTTGGTCCTCTCCACAAAATGTCTTCTCTTACTTGGTACTTTGATGTAAGGCTAAAATCTGGGGCCAGCTTTCATGGGGAAGAAGAGGGACGCTCCATTTCCCTGAGATTAGACCCTGGGATTGTGTACAGCCTGATTATACTACAACACAAAAATCTTTTTACATTTTTTTTTTTCTAACTTGCATTTTTCCTTGATTGCAGTATAAATTGGAAACCTATATTCCTAAGGAGATGAGACTTATAGAATCAGACTTGGTATGTGTATGTCTGTGTATCTGTTGGTCTCCTCTCTAATGACTTGAAAACATGGGTTAATTTGAACCCATGATAACAGAGGGATATCTCAAAGATATGAAGCTCCTTATGATTTTTTTGTGAAAGCAAACGAGCATATTAGTAAAGACCTTAATAAAATTCCCACTTGTGGAAAGGATGGTAATTGGAGTTCAACTTTTATTAAATATTACAAAGTCCACATGGGAAATCAAATAAAATCTATAGGCAACCAGATTTTGTTAATTTTGCCACTCACAGAATGACCATGTTTGTAAGGGGTTGTGTTAAATGCATGACACCACCATTTAATACATTGATCAATAGACAATTTTGGGTTAAAGACCAAATAAAATCCTAATGTTGCTAAGAACAACATACATGGATAATTTAGTGTGAAAGATGTCAATTAGGAATTGATGCCTAATTAGAGGTGGCCTGATTAGGGTTACTGTGTGTATTTGTGCTTGAAGGCAGGCAGGCAATCAGCTTCAAACAACCAGATGATCTGGTGGCATTGCTGTGGTCCGGGAGCACTGCTGAGGCTGTATCATGCTCCCTTCCTGCTCCTTTGAGTTTCACTCCCTAAACTCTTTTGTGCACCTTACAGCATTTATCACTGTAGTTCCACAATTGAGTATGGCACAGAACTGTAGTATAATTTCCTGGGAGATGCATAAATGCCCTTTGTATTTTTGAGTGTATGAATATGGTTTCAGTGGCTATACCAAGACATGCAAAGCAATAATACCTTGCAAGAATGTCAACAAGGACCTTTAAGGTCATTT
Source organism: Ceryle rudis (assembly GCA_033439905.1). Taxonomy (NCBI): domain Eukaryota; kingdom Metazoa; phylum Chordata; class Aves; order Coraciiformes; family Cerylidae; genus Ceryle; species Ceryle rudis. Next base: position 27,000 of record JAAGNO010027456.1, read on the forward strand.
AAAAAAACAACAGAAAAAAAAAATTAAATTCCTGGAGTCTTTCTAGTTGACCAGTAGACATAGAAACATAAATTTCCTAACTGATGTGGTAAAGTTGGTTAGGTTACCTGTCTCCTGTGATGCTCTATGAGGAATACCTGACCAACACAGGGCAATATATTTGTACAAGCAACAGACTCTGGTCCAAAACTTGCAGTAATAAAGGAGAGTTTAAGATTAATATGATGCTGGTCAGACCCATAACATGCAATAGTACTTTCACTTGAGACAATGGTTAAGACTCCTAATGACATCTATCAGAGATAGAAGCAGATCGTAATTTGAGCTCTATTAGAAAATAAAAAATGAAAAGGTGGAAAATCCAAAATCTCATTAAAACTGTGTAATGACAGAAGTGCCATCTTCAAATAGAACATGTTCATGAGTAACTGAAGGAGTTTAAAATATGGGTCACTGGAAAAGGTAATAATAATCTAGAGGCAGCAAACTTCTTAATGAATTGCAATTTTATTCAGACTTTCCAGACTCATATTCTTCTCTTTTTTTGAAATAAATGGGTTTATTCTTCTAATGAATTTTTTGAGTTGAAAATCCTCAAATTGCTAAAATTAGGGTTTGCAATAAAAGCTGAGCATAGATTTTTATTGTAAACTTTTAATGCTTTCATAGAAATTGTGACATTGATTAGATAAGATATTTTTGAACAAAAGTTCTTTAGAATGTAACATTTCAATCAGTCAGTAAAGATTCTATATGTTTTGTCAGTTCTTGTCATGCTGCCTAGTGAAGTGTCTAAAACGTAGTTTTAAATGGACTTCTGAAGATTTTTCAAACCATCTGTCCCTGTTCTCCCCTAACCCTTTGCAACAGCCTCTGGCATTTCAGCTTGTGCAGTCCTGGATCTTAATGACAACTGAGGTGCTTTTACAGGAAAATTTTCTTGTGGGCATCTATATTCTGCTCAAGTTACTCTTTAAGTAGCTATTGCATCTTCTGTGATACGGAAATCCTAGTGATGAGCTATGGAGAAGGCAGCCATGATTGCTCAGATCTATCTTCCTTTAATGATTCAAAGGTCATGAGTCCTAGATGCAGCTTTAAACACTAATGAACAAGATGAACAGTGGTCTCCCTTTTTTTTACAGTCTCTCTTGCCTATACAATGGAGACACTGCTTTCTAAAGATGCTACGCCAGCAAGATGTCGTGAGGACCTACTTTCCAGTGGAACTCGTGGCTTTATCTGAGGAACTAGGGCTGGAGCCAGTACCCCAGGAGGTGAGAAGGGTCAGGAAAAGGAGATGAGCTGCTTGTGATCCTCCTCCACTCATGTCAAAACTGACAGTAAGAAATCTAGGAGGACATGCCAGAGCAATAGGCTTCACAGTCATTCAAGCAGCTTGGAAGCCGTTTCAGTGAAAAATATGGAGATCAGGCTTTGAACATGAACTCTGGAGCACCCATGCTCAAGGCCTTGGAATGAGGCAACAGTGATGGAGAAAGCTGCTTTAACAGATACATTCTAGGGAAAACAGGTTCCTTCTACTTCTTTAAGGAAAGGAAAAGGCTTGGTCCTGGAAAGCAATGAAAACCAGAACTAGTAAGGAGGACTGTAATGCAAAAAGGGAATGGATATTATTGTGAACTGCCTTTGAGATTATCTTTACATGACAGAAGGCTACATTTATAAAATACATATTTTAATGCACCCTGGAGAAGTCTAAGTGTGACTGAATAAAACTCAGGTATAATTAAAAGTATGTCTAATAATGTCAAAATACTGTGTGTAATTTATAAGTGCTTTGAATTTTATCCAGACATCAAAGAATAACATTTGGATTTCTATCCTAATGGTATTTCTTCTAACAGTGTTCTCAATTTACAGTTGCATTTCTCAGAATTTCTGGATATTTTCTTTATTGTAGCCTTTTATTCTCAGGGGAGAACTGATATCTTTTACTCCCAGATTTTCAGGAATTTTAATTTCTAGCAGTTTGTGAGATAGTCCTTCATTATTTTTTTATTAATTGTTTTATTTCTAGCATCCATGCTTTGTCCACTTTAATTCTAGGAATGAAGGCAATAAAACATGAATTGAAAATAATTTTGACACACTGGAAGTCTCTTCCCATTACCTAAAAACTGCTGTCATCCTTTCAAATATGGAAAACCAGAGGGAATATGAATATTAGTGCAAACCACATGGCCAGAGGACAAGGTAATAGAGTCCACAATCACATTAGCAAAGGGTAGCCATTGAAAACAGGACTGAGGAAGTTAATCACCACAAAAGTGTGTAGTCTGTGTTTAAGCTTGGACTACAGAAAGACATGTGTAACCTTATGCAGGAAAGTTTTATGTTTCTACTTTTTTTCCCCTCAGTTTTGCTAGTCACGGGCTAAAGGGACTGACATGATTCTGGCTTGGAAAAATGATCTTCACAAATTGCTTAGGTCCATCACTAAGATAAAACATCCCGTAGGTGTCTTAGGAGCCAGAGGTAAGCTTAGACCTAAAACTAAACCAAAAATTTTTCTCCCATTGTAACCCAACTTGCACTTTCACAGAAAAGGGAAAAAGAAATCAGAACCATGCAGAAAACTCTGTCTGCCTCCAGTGTTGTGGAACCTCTTTATATCTTCAGGTTATATGCTATATGCTTTCCTTACGTGGCATTTGAGAACTGCTGTACACCTTATTATAAGTATCCTGAAGAGTATGATTTTTATACAAGCTACACAGAAAAATGTGTAGATCATACACAAAGTTCCCCCAAGCACAGACCCAACATCCAATCCTTCAGTTCTTATTTCCTTCTGAAAAATCAGAATTACATTTTTGGGAATCAGAAGAACATTCTTATAGATTATTGGTCACTTAGGCTGAATAAAACTGTCAGTCTGTAGAATTTATAATTTCAGAAGTTGTATTGTATTTCTCAGGGTGGTAAACAATTTTTTTTTTCTAGCACAAGCCAGGTTGGTGTTGTGAAGGAAATTGTGTATTCTTCTATTCCTGCCTTTCCCAAAAGCAATAGTTTCAGATGTGAAAATGGACTAAGGGTCAGCCAACAGTTGCCATCAACTTTTTGAACTAATTGAAACATTATGATATATCAAAGGTACATGGGGGCAAATCCTCAGCGAGCGAGTGGAAAGTAGAACGAGAAGTTGCAGTTCAGAATTTATAACAATACAAGACTGAGTACAAAGCAAAAGAAAAGCTAGGTGAGCCTCGTGTTTCTTCACAGGAGAAGAGTTGGCAATATTTATCAGAAGTAGGTGCTATTTGCAGCTATTTGTGAGTGCCACTGGAAGGTCAAAAATCCCTTCCCTGAAATGTGACCTATTTTGCTTTTGAAGATGGTTCTCATGGTCTTCCTTTCTAAGCTGCCTCTGTGTACACGTTCAGTGACTTCGTTTAGTTGCTTTGTAGTGTAGTCAGATGCAGTGAGCTAAGGTGGTCTTGTAGTATGAAGCTCCTTCTAACCTGATATTATTCAGTGGTTCTGACAGCATAGTTCAAGTAGAATATAGCACGGATAAAGGATTTCTTGGAGAAGAATGCAAAATTCATGGGTAGTAGAAAGAAAAAATCTGATGGGTAGAGTTAATGGTATACATTTTGGAGTTTGGATCTTAAGTTTAAGATCCCTTCTCACCTGTTACTATGATTTAATATGAGGACCTCTATTGTCTTCTCCAGTTTGGACTTCAAAGTAGATTTTAGGATACATTTAAGCGAGTGAATGTTTTGATAACCATGATCTGCAGGACATTAAGATATATTAAGAATTCCACTGGGTCAGATATCCTTATTACACTTCCAGACTTTCTCTTTGATGTTTAAGGAAATTTAGATATGGATTATGAATTCATATAGCCTTGTTCAGAGCTCCTAATCTCTTGCTGTGAGCATTTCTATCAAGCCGTTTCATCAAGAATTAAATCAGAAATATGTACCACACATTGAAAATTTGGAGCTGGATCTGAGCTTATGGCACAACAACATGACAGGCTGTCATATCAAGAACTAAGATGTCTTTTTTCTAGGCTGAGAGTATGCTAAAGTTCAGTATGAAAAAAAAATATTTTGTGTCTGTTAGAAACAGACATGTTGTAAAGGAAGGCCATTCATGAAAACACTCACAAATATCATTACTCAATGAGCAGAAAAAAAAAGCTTCTTAAAGAAAAAAAAAGTCCTCTCTGAAACCATTGCTGTTTCTCACTGAGACTGTTTTTCTTTGTTCTAAAACCTGCAATGTTGCAAGTGTGTAAATATATCATGTATTGAAAGGGTTAATGGATTTTATCTGCTTCTTTTAGACACACAGGAAAACTATTTAGGGCGATTTCCTGTAACACAGAGAGCTGTATCACAACATGAAACACTCAGCTGACAGTTTTATGGCAAGAAATGTAAGGAAGGAGCTGCTCTGTGAGAATGTGCTTCAAAGAGAATAATGTGGGTGGGGAATTTTTACAAGCTACGCATAAGTTCAGAAATTTCTGAAGAAGTCAGTCTTCAATCAGTGATCTTTCTTTCTGTAAAGTACATGGGATTTTGTGCTTTTTTCAGTGATGAATATTTTCCTTCCCAGAATCCCCTTAATGAAAACACTGCTTATTACTAGAGACATGGGATTTAAAAAAAAAAGATTGCCTAGTAATACGGTAATAAGTATCTTTATGTCACATAGAGAGAGATGTTAAATGAAAAATTACATATTTGGATGTCTTTTATGCTCTTGTATGCTCCTAGAAACACTGAAGAACTTTATAAACATAAATCTGTGAAGCATTTGGTAAGCATGGCTACACAATTGCATTTTCTCTTTAAATGTCAGCAAGATTAATTGATAAATGGTAATAAGATTTATTAATAACAGCAGTAGCAGTAATAATAGTAAGAACAACTAGGAATTTAATACATAACTCTTTAACAGTAATTAAAAATTCTCATTAATTATAAGAACGCTCCAGAAATGTATGGATAGGTAAGTAAATCAAAAGGAACACATAAATAAAATGAGAGGGCTGGTTTTGGTGAGGTAACACACATCTAAGAAAGGACCTTAGGTGGACAGTGTCACACTTTAAGTTGTAGCTGGGAGCAGAAGCTCGTTAGGTATATAGTGTGTATATATATAGTGTATATATATACCTACTATAACCAATATCACTGCATCTGTACGTCTATTTAGCTTTTTAGAAAAAACAGAAAAAATGGAGTCTACCATTTTTCAGGTTGACACCCTGAAAGCTGGAGAGTGCAAGGAAGGCTATACATGAGGGTGTTTCAGTGCCATGAGGAGCCCTAGGGCTCCTACTCACAACTTGCTATACTTGACAGCGGGAGAATTAGGATAATCAAGACCCAAGGACCTGACATCATGTCTTACTAGCATCAGGTTGCCTTGAGAAACCATCTGGTAATTATGTGTCTAAAAATCCTGGGTCACATCTGACATAGTCATCAAGGGAGAGTCTGTGGCCTTCATCGGGCCCCACAGATTTACTTGGAGTCACAGCCTCAACTGATTTCTTCCCTGTTAGAGAGGAATGAATAAATGTATCTGTCTTCTTTCAAAGAGGGCAACACAATCCTGCACTGACAAAAAGTTACAACTGCATTTATAACAGTGTGCTCTGTTTTTAAAGGACAGGGTAACAGTGAGGACTGGATACTCGGTGGTTTTGCTCAGGTGAGGGAGCGCTTCCTTGTATCTCCAATCCTGTTGCCAGGTTAGATAAGATTACATTTGTGTCCGTTAACTGTGGGATCTGGACCATTTATTCCTCCTACTTTTCCAGAACTGGAGAAAAACAAAGAAAAATGCCCCAGACCAGAGCCTGACTCAACAACAAACACATGGACAAGGAAGTAGCATTATACCTAACAAACTGACTAACAGTGTTACACTGAGGAACAGTGTATCTGTATCCATGTCGGTCTTGGTTCTGTGAATGATCCATTATACTTTCAAGCTAACTCATCAGCCTGAGAGTGGCTGACATGGGCACACATGCTTTACCCCCTGCTCCCCTGAAGCTGGAGGAGAGATTTGGCAAGTGCCATGTAGTTGGAAATCTGGGCTAATCCAGGGGCTGCTCTCAGCAGCTGTCAGACTGTGAGTAGTTATTTGGACTTCTGGGGAGTCTTTGGCACATGGAGGTCTTTGGAAAGCTCCTCAAGGCCTGCCATATCCCTGCCATTGAAGTGCAAAGCTCAGGAGCCAGAGAAACTCTGGTTTCAGCAAAAATTCCATACAGCTCTGCCTAGTGGGGAATGTGAAAACCCTCTATGACCAAAGTTGTCCTGCCCTCCAGAACTGCTGGATTTTTTGCTAAGGCATCCTAAAAGTCCTGCTTTAATTTGGGGCAGTTTGGTCCTGAGGTAGTCCTGGTGAAAGGGAAGTGTTACTCTGGGGCCACAAGCTTCAGTGATTGGTGCTCACAGTGGAGAGATGAGCTGGCAGGAAACCAGGAGGAATGCTGCTTGCTGTTTAGCGAAAGTCTTTTGAAACAAAAATATTTCCACGAGGCTTATGGTCATTGTAACATTGCACTATGTCACAGGATTCTTTACCAACTCTGTGTTTGCACTCTCCAAGTGCAAAGACCTGAAGTCAGAAGCAAAATATGAGCGTGTTGATTTAGAAGTGGTATAACAGGTTTTCCTGTTCTTTCATGTGTTCTGCATTTTAGGAATGTGTTTTCAGTGTGTTTGTGTGCCACTGTAAAGGCCTGTAAGCTTCCGTGAGTGAAAATTGGAAGTATGACATTATTGCAGAATTCTTGAGTTTGCTAAGAAAAACACCTAATATCTTATTTAAACACCACTTCAGTGCTGTGCTCTGCCCAGAAAAATGTAGCCACTACACAACTTTGCTCTTTCAGCCTGTCCTCCATTTCCCTGCCTTTTCCTATCCTGCAGGAAGAACAGGTGGTAGAGTAGAGCAGGGAAGATTTGATATCAGCCAAAACATTTCCTTCTATAACTTTAGATCAGTGCAATAGTTGACAACTGAGCACAAAGTGAATTATTGCCTTCTAATTTAAAACATCAAACAACTATGTTGTTGTGTATTTGATGCTCACAAAAAGATAAATTGCTATCAATAGTCAGTCATGTTTCCAATATTCCATAACTAAACCCCCACATTTTTCTGTAAAAGAAACCTTTCTGGAATGACACTTTCATGTCTTAGAGGATCTCAAAGTAGCAAATTTATCTGAGAGGTTGAAAGACCTGTTCATTTATTTCCAGTTCTTTTCAGTGTGCACAACAGCACCAATCTGCTTAGAAAGTTTGCTGACAAAGCAGAAAGATGAAAAGGGGTCACAGAATCATAGAATGGTTGGGGTTAGAAGGGATGTCAAGAGATCCCAGTCCAGTCCAGTCCCCCTGCTATAGTAGGTTCAACTGGAGCAGATTGCACAGAATTGTGTCCAGGCAAGCTTTGAATATCTCCAGAGAAGGAGTTTCCACAACCTATATGGGCAGCCTGTTCCAGTGCTCTGTCATGCTCAAAGTAAACATGTTTTTCCTTATGTAATTTGTTATGGTGACCTAGCTGGAGGAAATGAGACAGGCCAGTGCTTGTAACCGCCCCCCCCCACTGTGAGCAAAGTTAGTTTGGGGTGAGGGAGTTGGTTGCAATTAATTGTCCATTTCTTCTAGGACTTTTACCATAAATATGTAGCTCAGTCTGTTGTTGGAGGTTTGAATGAGACCGTTGTGTGTACATGCATATGGATATATCCCTTCCCTCCCTGCCCCAGCCCATGGTGATGTTTGCACTAGGCCAGCAGATGACTGTGTGCCACGTAGGTGCTTCTCATAATACTAAATGTATCTGTGAATGATTTTCAGGAAAGACAAGATAGCATCAGCTGGAAGATCAGTAGATATGTAAATTTATGGTCCAAGAAGACATACATGGTTACCACACACACACACACACACACACACTTATTTCCTGAGTCCCTAAAACTCCAAGGGCAGCTTTCTTTCTCAAGGATGTATCTACAGTCTAGCATAAAATGGAAATCTTCAGGTAGCAGATATTACCTGTTTCTCTGAAATTTCATCTTTTGAAAGATGAGAATTTCTAAAGCAAATCCCACATCTAACAATAATAAATGTATCTAGCATTTTCATGTCCACCATGTATGTATCAGATCCTCTTTTTCAAGTGACATAGCTTCACAGGCAAAACTTAATTTCTGAAGTGACTCATGAAATGCATGCAGGCTCTGTTTATGCTTTCTTCACCTTCTTAACTAAAGAATGCCAAACCACTGAACATTAGGAAGCATTCCTTCTTCATTTCTTAGAAGTTTTTGCTGTTCCCCTTTCTAATGAAGGCTGCCGTTATAGTTGTTTGTCAAGAATGATTCATATAACACAAGATAAGTTTACATATGCCTTACTTTGTGTACTTTCACTTGTTCATAAACTTACACACTCATTCTTGGTTTAGATTTTATTTAATTCCTGTATAAAGATATGTGTTCATTTACTTACAGAAACACCATTTATCATATTGCATAGAATTTTGTGCATAACATTTGTTGCCTGAGCACTCAGATGCTTTACCTTAGAAAAAAAAATTCAGAGAAGAATTCTAAAAACCACTTTGTTGAGATGCATGTAATTTTTTTTCTCCTGTACATCATACTACAGATGGATGTCTTTATCTTGTTTACTGCTGACCTAATTTTGTTGGTTTAGGTGACAGATAGTCATTTTTATAGTAATTTATTTGCCCTGCTGATGCAGATGGTGATCTACCAGATTTCCAGATATTTGCCAGCACAGGCTACTGGATAATTGAAAATTCCAGTAAGAAACACCAGCTATAAGGCCGGGTATAACTATTTCATATGAAAATTAGAACTGAGGGGGTTTCAATGCATGGGAAAGGTCAGTCCTTGTTCAAGACTTGCTGCACATGCAGGTGAACAAGGCTGTTAGTGGAATCCTTTGTTGCCAGTGACATTCCAGGGACAATCATTTCAATGGACTTGGATCTTCTGAAGGAGAAGGACAATTCTGAAGACCCTTTGGGTGTAGACCTTTCTGAAGACCCTTTGGGCGTAGACCTTTGGCAAGGGATTCATTTCACATAAGATGGATTTTCATGGTATTGACATCTGTGTCTGTGGTAGTTACCTTGGATTCTTTGTAGGGTCTCTCAGTGGGAAGAAACAGACTTTTTTTTTGAATGCAGTTCATCTGGCCTGTTTTAGATTTCTGCTTTAGATGGAGATGATCTGTACCCTGGAAGACCTATTTATCTTCATGATTATACAGAAAATCTATAGTTTTATCTCAGATGCTGAAGTCTACTTATGCTAAATACTACATTTTTTGGGGGTGAATTCTATTCACGGATCCCGGCACAAGTTGCAGATTAACCATAAAAGAAGAATGAATTGCACTGACCTCAGCATCCTCCTCAAGCAGGCATCTATATAGCTATAGTCATTGAGATCCAATACTGATTACCACCAGTAGCAACATAAACACAATTGCAAAGTTTTTGTGGAGTTATTCTACAAGATTTAGGATGTGTATTTACTTTACAAAACTGCTGTTTCAATTTTTGTTTGACTTTATTTTTAGCATATGATGTTGCAGAGGAGTACTTGAATTTACTGTGACATGATCTGAATAATGCTATAAGATTCTATGATTAAAAAATAAAAATCTCAGGAAAAAGTGTCTGAAATCCATTCATCAAAGCCACTAAATGGAATTTGTCCGTTTGCAGTTTTGTTTACAACTTGTTTGAATACATCATCTAAGTGTACCTGTAATGATACCTATTTGACAAAGACTTTAAACAAGGAGAAAGGCTGGACATCTTCTAGCACTACGAGGTTATTCTTGGTAGGCAGTGATTATAGCTAACTGATGATTTTCCTATCTGTGGATTGCAATGTATGAAAATTTATCTTGATCTAAATATCAAAGCTTTTTGTGGATATTTACATGCAGAAGTCCACATTTTGATAACCATATTTAAGATCTGAAACGCTTGTCATATTCAGATGTTCAGTTCTGTTTGAAGGTAGTATAATGGATTTACTGCCTACCTGTCTGCTCTCCTGAACTAGCAAAGCCACAGAGTTAAAAAGGCTGATAGGGAAAGAATCTAGTCACAGCTTTGCAGAAGTACACTGTATACTGTTATATAGATGTGCATCTAAGGACCTACTCTAAAGTTGCATTTCTACCTCCTGGTAAAAAAGTAAGGCAAAAGTTTTCAATTTTGGATTCAACAAAAGGAGGATGTCATCTGAACAATGCTCCATAGAGATCATCTTCAGCAACATTGCAAGTTGCTTGACTACACAAGATTTTGGCTGCCTGGATGTTTCTGCTATAGGAGCAAATTAAGTTCTTGACAGAGAACTGAACTCATTTGTGAACCTGGTGATATTTGATTTGAATGTCTGCATGAACAGATTTCTATTATTTTGAGTGCTGGGAATACTTTTTCTTAGATTCTGAACTGTAGCCTAGAGTTACCCCATATGCTAGGCTCTGTGCTATGCCATGAAAGCAGTTGCATTATTTGAATGTCATCAGTATTGCACACTCCTGAAAAATTCTGTTGCTCCCTTCTTTCATATAGGAAATGCCACTTAATTTGTCAGATTTTTCAAAACAGGACTGTTTTTCAACCACAACATTTGCATTGTGAAACAAGATTGCTGTATTCTGACTGACTGCTGAGACAAGCACATGCACAGGGAAAAGAAGAGCAATTATTAAAAAAAAAATCTTGGATTTCAGCAAAACTTGTGGAAAGAGGTGGCCTATAAGGGCTTGGTGCAGTGAGAGGATTTAGTATTTTATATTTGTATTTTTGTGTAACTCAATAAAAATGAAAAATGTTTCATTCCAGTCAATTATATCATGGATTTGATGGAAATTTAGGATGCTCAGTTCCTCCTGGATGGTAGGGTTCTAAGTAATTTGTCAATTAAATACCAAACACAGGTATTTAAAAACACAACAGTAGAACTTTCTGGATGGTGAACATGCTTCCACTGATTTTTTAAAAACAGTATAAGTGTTCCAGAGTTTTCAGTTGGAGTAGATTTGCTTAGAAAATAAATTAAA
>JAAGNO010027456.1:38410-100448 GCA_033439905.1 Ceryle rudis
AATAAATTAAATAATTAGAAGCAAATTTTATAATATTATCTGGAATATATAATTAGATGGAACACCAATGAAGTACGAATCCAATTTTCTTGCAGGATATAATGTGGTACTATTAACCAATACTTGTTACCTCTCTAGTTGAACGGATTCTTAAACGTAGTTGGTTATTCAAACACATATTTACTATTGCCTTATTTTCTATTACTATTACAACTATTCTATTTCTATTTATTTCTATTTCTATTACTATTATTCTATTTCTATTACAGCTATTTCTATTTCTACTTATTGTTAAGTAGCCAATGATTTAACAGGCAGATAAATGATCTGGAAATGGAGTTCTCTATTTGAAGTAGATTTTTTTTTTACTTAAACTTGACACTTGGGTAATGCCTTTTATTCAAAATTGAAAATCAGGTCCTAGGATGACAAACTATTTTGAATTACAATGACAAGGAGTCTTAGACACATGTTCCCTCTCCATGTGTCTGTTCAAGACATGAATCTGATTTTTGGAGTGGCCAGCAGTCATTTTAAGCTGAAAATCTCATTAAACAAATTGATGTGTGGTTTGTTTGATATATCTCTCGGGAAAGTTATAAGAAAAAATCTAAGACTTTTCTCACTTTTGCACCTTTCATCCTGAAACTTATGTACTTGCACGAAATTACTCAGGGTTCTTACCAGCCACAGGGGAGAGGTGAACTTGTCTTCTGCTTTCACAGAGAACAAAGTGATGCCTTCCCTTCATTTTTGCCAGGGCTGTAGGCCTGTGATATTTCATTGTGTTGACTTAGGGCCTTCAAAACCATACTGATCTAAATACATACTGTGGTGTTGTGGGATGGGCAATGTGTAATTTAAGAAACTGTCTTTTGGGTAATATAATGCTTTTACTCATAATTTACTTAAAGCAGACTTTATGTTTCTAGCATAGCAACCCGTCTGCCCTCACTGGGTTCCCATGAGTACTCGGGATAGTTTAACCAAAGCAGTTTTTAAAGCATACTTTGTACTACTAAATGGGCAGTTTTTTATGCAGGTGAATTGTAAGGCATGAACAGAGACCTGAACCTTCAGAATTTCCTGGCAGAACAGAAGTGTAAATGGTTGTGAACACAGAACTGGAAACCAGTCTTTTTAATATGTCAGAGGAGAGTGCATCTATTCTCTTCCAGTGAAGCATTGATCCTAGTGAAAGTAATGATACTCACTTGCCTGTGTTCTCACAACTTGCTTTTTTTATGAGTTCAGTTTTAATTCCTCAAATACACTTAAAATTCTTTCATTTCAGGCATATGTCCAGATAAAATATGAAGTATTTCAGCAACATTCAGTGTTTGTGGTGTACTCCTCAACATGCCAAATTTTTTTTAAAGAACAATATCCCTTTGCTTTTACTGCAATCATAGAGTTCTGATGAAGCAACATAGTTTACACAGAGGGGACTTCTACTTAAGATATAGAAATAACTGCATATGAGGGCTATGACTTAAAGAGCAACATATTTTGCAGTGATCTTATGCCCATGGTGTCTGGAACATAACATCTCGTATTGGCTAGGGCAGGTTGGACCACTGTTGTGATTCATCCTGGCAATTCTCAGTTGATTTGGTACATTAACTGGGGATTCCCACTGAACAAGGGTAATTCTAAAAGAGTGCTTTTAAGTGAATTTCTGCATCTCAGCATATTTCAGATCTCAGCCAAGTTGTAAAGATTAGGACTGCATCATTCCAAATGAATGCCTGATGATGTGTTCACTCTGCTCTTCATTCATGTTCCCTCTGCTCGAATCTGTAGGGGTACTGCACTGCATAGTGTGTGGGAATGATGTGTTCATACTATTGCAGCAGAAAAGCAAAGAATGTACTACAAGCAAATCCCTCCGACTTCCCTTCTCATTACAGTAACTTGTGCTGATTTCCCAGCTTCTTCTCCTAACGTAATTTTTTTCTCCCAAGTTTTTGTCTCTCCCTTCCTTTTCTCCAATTCTTTCAAATTATTCTCACTGTCACTTTTACTTCTACCTCATGGATTTGATTGTATCACTTTAAGCTCATATTCCCTTTTTGTTATCTCCATCATCACCATTCACTTTCCTAGCCTTATCCAGCTCTGCAGGATTTAACATATTCCTCCAACCTTTGCTGTAATTATTATTTTGACTCTGCTCATAACTTGTTTCCCTCTATTTTTTTTGAGTGTCACTACTCATCATCTGTGGCATTCATCTCTCAACTGTCACAAACAAGAAAAGGAAAAAGTTTCCCCTTCAGCTGCTATTTCTGCAGTTCTCTTAGTATGGACTTTTATTTCACAGACCATGCCTTATTTTTGGTTATGGGGGAGTCCATCTTGCTGTGCCACTAGGGCACTTGTTTCAAAATATGTGGGTTTTATTTAATGGTGAGAAACAACTGGAAAATTTTGAAAAAACATTTCAACACTTCTCCAGCTCTTACTCTTATGCAGGATAATCCCAAAATCTGCATATCTGTCCAAATGCCAAAGTTGCATATTCATTCATCTTGCACCATAGCTATTTTTCTATCAATTTTTCCAAAATCTCCAGCAAGGGACACAGAGGACTTTTCTATTATTCTTAGTGTTCCCATGTTAGCTCTTTCATCCTTTCAGTAAAAGAAATACTTGTTCCCTTCACCTTTTCCCTTTCTCTCTTATTTCCATGCTTTCCTCTCAGTATAAGATAATATACCATTAATCCTGAGTCTTGACACAGTCCTTAGTGCCCAGTTCCCCCATCTGTGTTCTTTTGCTGCTGAGCATTTCTGGAGGAAATCCATCACTTTCTTCAGTACATCCTGTTCCCTCCTCCATCATCTTTTTCATCTTCCAGGATAAATAATAATAGTCGTTTACTGGATTTCATGGCCAGAGATACCATTTACATGCAGTCCTTTACTGGTTACTTTAATACTACTTTCCTTATTACCCCTACCTTCTTCTTTTTTTTTTTTTTTTTTTTTTTTTTCCCTTCTATTCCAAACCTTTCTCTTTTCCTCAGAAACAAATTAACTTAAATCCTTTATGATCTCACCCCTCTTGGCTTCTTGGCTTAATCAAGCCACTTTCAATCATTTGTCAGCGGTCCTGGCTAACCAAGAGGTCCCAGCTGACTGGAAGTTAGCAAATGTGACACCCATCTATAAGAAAGGCCAGAACGAGGATCAGGGGAGCTCCAGGCCTGTCAGTCTGACCTTCAGTGCCAGGGAAGGTTATGGAGCAGATCATCTTGAGTGCCATGATGCAGCACATACAAGACAATCAGGTGATCAGGCTCAGTCAGCAGAAATTTATGAAGGCAGGTCCTGCTTGACTAACCTGATCTCCTCTATGACAAGGTGACATGTTTAGTGGACAAGGGAAAGACTGTGGATGTTGGGCCAGAAAGTGGTGGTGAATGGAATTAAATCCAGTTGGCAGCCAGTTACATGTGTTGTCCCCTCAGGGCTCAGTATCGGAGCCAGTTCTGTTTAATATCTTTATCAATGTTCTGGACAAGGGGATTGAAGGCATCCTCAGTAAGTTTGCAGATGACATTGTTAGGTGGGTGTGTTGATCTGTTTGAGGGTAGGGAGGCTCTACATAGGGATCTGGGCAGACTGGATTGATGGGCCAAGGCCAATGGTATGGTCCAACTGCTGGATCCTGCACTTGGATCACAACAACCCCAGGCAAAGTTATAGGTTTGGGGAAAAATGTCTGGAAAGCTACCTGGAGGAAGAAGGCCTGGGGTTATTCATTGACAGCTAGCTGAATATAAGCCAACAGTGTGCCCAGGTGGCCAAGAAAGCCAACAGCATCCTGGCTTATATCAGAAACAATGTGCCCAGTAGGACTAGGGAAGTGATTGTACTGCTGCACTTGGCACTTGTGAGGCTGACCCTCAAGTACTGTGTTCAGTTTTTGGGCCCCTCACTACAGGAAGGACATTGAGGTGCTGGAGTGTGTCCAAAGAATGGCAATGAAGCTGGTAGAGGGTCTGGAGAACAAGTCTTTATGAGGAGCATCTGAGGGAACTGGGGTTGTTTAGCCTGGAAAAAAGGAAGCCCAAGGGAGACCTTATCACTCTCTACAGCTACCTGAAAGGAGGCTGTAGTGAGGTGGGACATGGTCTGTTCTCCCAAGCAATACGATAAGAAGACCTCAAATTGTGCCAAGGGAGGTTTAAGTTGGATATTAGGAAAGGCTTCACTGAAGGGTTATTAAGCAGTTGGACAGACTGCCCAGGGAAGTGGTAGAGTCACCATCCCTGGAGGTATTTAAAAGACAGATAGATGTGGCACTTAGGAACATGGTTTACTGGTGGACTTGGCAGTGTGAAGTTAACAGTCAGACTTGATGATCTTAAAGGTCTTTTCTAACCTAAATGATTCTAAGATTTTATGATTCTATTTAGTCCCCGCTCCTATAAACATTTCAGTGACTATGAAGACTGTTGAAACTGTCTCTGGAGATTTGGCTTTTAAATATTTTTCAGAATTCAACAATCATTTGTGAATGCTGCAGAAAACTCATGGAGGAGAGAAGTGGAAAGTGGAATCAAAATAGTGTTGTTTAAAGCAGCCTCTGTGATCACCATTCTGGCACTTCTAAGAGGATGGTGTTGTTCAAGAAGTGAACTAGGACATTAGTTCTAAAACCTGGAAAGTAGAAAAAGAAAATGTGTCTCTAAAAAGCAGACTAGATCAAATTGCATTTAAAGGCTCAATCTGAGCAGATGAACTCCACATTGTGTGCTGTAATTTTAGTCTATTGATAAACCAGACTGAAGATCTGGATGATCAGGAGTGAGCTGAAGCATACTAGAGCACATTTGTTTCCTGATTTTTCTGTGTATCTACTTTTCCTCCAAAAAAGCCCTGGGTCTCATCCTGAACTGCAGCTGAAACACCTCTAGAATGACTCTATATGTGGAAGCTCTGAGGGTAGACACGTAATAAATTGGTGAAGAGGATGTTTGTCCTGGGAAAGTGTTCCAGGCACTCATTTCAAATCAGCCTTTGCTTCAAGGAGGCTATTCAGACCTGCAGATGGAAATTTGTTAATGATGTTTGAGTTTACAGCAGAAGGAAAAGCATGAGGTTTCTCAGTTTGGCTTGAGAAGTATTTAACTTTCTTTCCTCTAGAGATAAATAGGCATGTTAGCCTCTCTGCTGGAGGTGTAAAAAACAATGAAATTTTTTGTGTGTCCTTGGCTTTCAGATTACTTTTTTATAGCATATAATACTTTGTCCTAGGTTATCAATATTAAAGATGTTTTTGTTTTATTTGCTCCCTCAAAACAAATCCTTTGTCTAGAAAATGGACATCTAAAGGCATGGCAGATAGGTTTAGCCTATATAACTAAAGGAAGGAGATGAGGGTTATGGGACCAAGTTTATGCTACTTCATGGCAGGCTGTTTTCATTTCTTGAAGGAAATACATTTCATTGAAGAAGGAAAACATTTTAGTGAATTTGATAAATATAATAAGGTACTGCATCCCCTCTGGTAGGGTTCTCTATTACTTGGCTTAAGAAGTTATCTTTCATGCATTACAGGAGTTTCCTGAATTGCCAGGAGAGATGCTTGATTGTACATCTTTTGACATTTTCTCACATAACAATTTTATACACACACTGTAGAAAAATAGTCTAGATGAAACTGCTTTACAGTGCAAAGATGTTTGGAAAACCATTCTTACAGAGTATTTATTAGTGATTCATCACCAGAAGAGGAAAATATACTGAGTGGGGTTTTAGTAGGCTATCCACTATTTTAATTAATGTCAGTGATGAAGGAACAAAGAGTATGACTCTTAAATTTGCAGATAACACCAACTACACTAGAAGACTGCATTATAATTCAAAGTGCTTCTTGTAAATTTGAGAAAAAAATCTGGAAAAGAAGGGTGCAATTAAATAAAGCTAATGTCAGGTTGCGCCTTAAAAGTCAATTTTCTGGTATATTTAGCATGTATTTAGCAACCAGAATACTTCTTTCAATCCCGATGCTTCATGAACAATACACAGCAATTGGAGAAAATTCAGATATGAACAGCAAGAGTGGTCCACCTCTTAAAATGTATGACTTATGAGGAAAGGTTGAAAGATCTGGAGTTACTAAATTAATGAAAGAAGAGATAGAGAGAAGTTAGTTGAAAACCAGAAGAAACTAACAGAAAGATGAAAGAAATAATCTGTTCTCTGTGTTCTTGATAGACAGGACAAGAAATAATAGACTCTGAATCCAAAAAGATTGAAGTAAACTGTTAGAATTAAAAAAAAACACACAAAACTCTGAATATTTTCCAGCAGGGAATGAACCTTTTTATAAAGCATACAACCTTTATATAAGGCATATGCCTTATATAAAGCCATTACTGGAGATTTTTAAGACTAGCTGTTAACAATGTTATAGTTGCAATTCTACAGCCTTTGAGGAAGCTGACTTGACTAGGTGATGTCTGGGAGCCCATTCCTCTCCTGTTTTTGCTGGTTCTGTGATACAGCTTTGTTAGAGAAATCAGAAGTTGCTGCCTACAGAACCATTAACCTTAAATTCAACAACTCCTTTGTGCTTCCTGTGAGTGCCTCTTCAGTTAGGAATGACTGTGTTTCTCTCTTGCTCTAATTAGGGACAGTCATGCCAATACTGAGTTTGTATGTATGTACCTGTAAAACCAAGAACCCATAGCCTGGCACAGCTGTATTCATTCTGACTCACCATTGCCATTATCAAGGCCCTAAGTGAACTAATAAGCAATAAAGACCCTGATCAGCCTCACCTGGAGCCTCCACCCACATCTGTGGGTCCAGGAGCTCTATATAAGCTCAGCCTCAGCCCTTCTTTCTTTGCCTGAGTTGTGGTGGAAGAGCATTGATTCTTGGCTTGTCCATAGCTGTGCCTTTCTACAGAACTCTCTGGGCCAGGCTTTGATCTCTGGGCTGGCTTAGCTCAGCAATTACTGGGTCTGTCTGATTCTGGTTGTGACCTGTGGGTTGACCCTGTAGCCTGATTCCAGACCTTACTTATCGCCACAAGGTCTGTCTTGACTGGACCTGACCATCACCTCTGCTCAGGTACTTCCAGGCTAGTCCTGGCTTGCTGGGAGGAGAGGTCTCTCTCTGGACCCCAAGGCTTCTCGAGGGCCTGTGTCCCCTTGCCCAGGACCCCACCTCAGCTTTTTGGGGCTTCCTGCCCCAGTGATGATGCAGCAGGGTTGGTCTCCAGCTACCCCCTGCCTGGCCATGGGCCCTGCTGAGCCAGGCCCATCTGTGGGCTCCTGTCCTCTCCCTGGAGAGGTGCCTGGGGCTGCCCTGGACCTCCATTTGCCCCTGCTGCTGCTTGGAGTGGTGGAATAGGCCCTGCCAGCCTTGGGCGCGGGGGGGCCTGGCCCAGGCTGAGCACCCCCATGCCTTTTCCCTGCCACCTTTCCAGAAACCTGAAGGATGGAAAGGATATCTTGCCACATGCTGTGAAAGGTGATTTTTTTTTTATAGTACAAATCAGTATTGTGTATGACTGTCAGAACAGCAATAATTTCTGTTTAGATAGGCAATACACACGTATAAGTGATTTACCTCTTTTAAGTGCATACATCTTAAGTGTTATTTTTATATGTCTTGTTTTGATAATACAATTTTGACCTTTTGTTTATGCCATGCCAATTGTCAGGGTCCTGAAGCATTTCACAGAATGAAAGGGGCAAAAAGGGCCAGATAGAATAATCTGCATAAAAAACATTAACAGGGAGGCTGTATTTTAGAATATAAATTTCCCAATCATGTCAGGCATTTAAAAAAAAGTTCTTTTTCTACAAATGACATCAGCTTGGAAATAACCTACTGTTTCTCTGGATATATGAGATTAGCACACACTCCTGATAGTAGTATTAATCAGACTTTTCACTTCTGTTATGCATACCCTTGTCAGTACAGACAAAGTGAAAAACTTTGAACTACATGAAATAACACTTTACATATATAAGGAAGAGGCTTAAATTCCAATTTAAAACCATATGCATTAAATTTCTAAGGCAAAACAGAAAAAACCTGCAAAACCACAAATTCAGTGGTGTAGTTGTATTGTGAATTTTAGTATAGTCATTTCCAAGGTCCTTTTTTAATTTGGAAGTATGTTCTTAGTATTTTTTTACTCATTAAATCTTGTTTGTACTGAAAGTAAAATAATGAACACTGTCATCTAGTATACAGGTAATGTTTATACAGTAATTTTTTTATAAAAGCTTGGAGAAAATGAGAATAAAAATTCTTAAACCCCCTATTTATACTCAAATATTCCCTTCCCCCATCTGTCTTGGAAAATATTACTCTAGTTGTTTTCCTCCTCTTTATATTTTTTTTTCACTTTAAACCTCTTGACTGGAAAATAAACTGAATACTCACATAAACTAAAGAAACAAAATTGGAGCTTTACTAGTTCTACTTCAAAGAATGAGGAAACGATGGAGAAGTGAGGGAAAAGTTATGTCTTTAAGGGATTTCCAAACAAGCTATATCAATCTTTATCAATAAAGAAACTGGGAATATTTGGATTTTTAAGTACATTTTAATGCCAATCTACTTATTAGAGTTTGTTGAATTTTTGATCATCCTAGAATAATAAAAAGTGCAGAATTTAAAAGCATCTGGCGCTTGTCAGAACCCTGCCTTAGGGAAATCTGGCATCTCATATCAAACTGTTAATTTACAATTAATTTATAGTAATAGGATGCAGATATCTTTGATATTGCAGAAAGAAGAAAATTATAAAATGTCTTATAACAGTGCAATACAGCAGATGTGATGTTTAAAGAGATCACACTGATTACTGAGGAACAGCAACAGCCAAATGGAAGAGTTCTAGTCAGCGAGGAAATAACATTAGTTGTTACTGAGTATGGCTGTCTAACAGAGATAGCTGGTTGCTCTGAATAAGTCTTATTTTACCTACTTTGTTATTGTGGAATTTTTCTATGAATAACAGAGAAGTGTAAGTCCTATCAGTTCCCAATTCAACCTTACTTTCTTATTGATCTATTTTAAGATGGAATTAATTACTGTCTGGGTGTGACTACTTGAGGAATACAGGCTTTCTTGGATGTTGACTTTCTTGATAGTGCTAATGGACAGATATGTTCTGAATTCCTTCCTGCAAGAGACAAATGTAGGTTTCTGGACTAAACTGTTCGTCAACTATGGCAGATTTGTTATCTACAAATGCTAAGTGGGGTTTTGGACAACTATCACTGAATTATTTTTCATTTGCATTGCTTTCACCCTCTTTTAATAAAAAGAAGAAACTTTGTCCTACTGATGATTTCCATTTAGCAGCTTGAATAAGATGGCAGGTCACGCTGAGTACCCAGTCTTATAACAGTGGACAGTGATACCACACAAATGATAACCATGCTTCTTCAATAACAGTTTTCTGAAGGAGGTACAGTAAGGTCTCTTGCATCTGCAAAAAGAATTCTCAGTGCTTCCACGGGGGATTTCCAAGTACCTTGCATTTCATATGACGTGGTGAGAGCAATAGCAACCACTCATTCAAGTGGTTGTCAGTTTGGGGTGAAAATAGAAGGCTGGCACTATGTGATGCTGTGGTGATGATGGTGAAGCACGAAGCTGAGAGCAATTTCCACACTTCTTGGCTATCAGAGAAGTTCCTATTTGACAGTAAAGGATTCAAACTTCCACCAACCTTTTTTATACCCAGCTCATTGAGTTAAAATCTCTTGGAGCAATTTCTGCAAAATTTATACTAAATTCTAGTATAACCTTTATAGTTCATCTTCAATGCCTTACTTTGGTTTTCTGCAAAGCTTAACAGCCTTGGCTGGACCTGCACCCCGGCTACAGTTTTCAAATATTTTCTTCTGCTTTTCCTGGTATTCTACAATTTACAGGTAGCTGCTCCATTTCTCCCTAGCTATTCCTAGGTGAATCTGTCTCCTGTCCAGTTTAATCAGTAATTCTGCTGCTTGCATTCTTAAAATTCATTATTCCTATATTCTTTAAAACCAAAGGATTTGTTTTTCTCCCTGTCCTGAAACTACCGGTGGTTTTCACCCTTATATATTACTGACAGTTGTGCAAATGCGATTGGCTAAATTGCTTTAAAAACTTTTTGAGCATAAAAGTACCCTGCAGAACTGCACATGTTCCAGAGTTGTGCTCCATACACTACAGAAGAATAGTTTGGGTGATGGGCAGGCTCTGATTAAAGTTTTTGGGAGATAAGGACATCCTGTGCCGGAGTATCATACCACAGGTTGACAAGAGGATTGCCATTAGAACATTAATTTTCAAAAACCAGAAGCTCCTTCTTCATGCCTGTGAAAGATCTTTTTCCAAACCCTCTTAGGATGGTCCTTTCCACATACTGTGATTTGGTTTCTTCCTCAAGGTTGAGACTTCAAGAGTACCTTTTCTTTCCAAGCTTAGCCTTCATCCTTACCATCTGGCTATTAAAATGGAATTGTCTTGCTCAGGTGACTCTCTCTTGAAAGTTCCTGGTATATCCTTCCCTCAGAAATTGAAAATGGATTCAATTTGTTGAGTTTTCTCACCAAGAAATCCTTCAAGTAGAAAAATACTGTTTTTTCACAATTTAAAAATGGACCTCTCTTTTAGCAAAATACCTATCATGTTGATAGTTTTGTTCAATCTAGTATGTCACCACCATCAGAAAAGCCTCACAATTTTAGTCATAAAACCTTGTTTAGTTTTCTTATAATTTTGCCAATCCAGAATTTCGCAGGTCATCCATCTTCCATCCAAAAGTTTTGGTTTAATGATTTTTGGTAATAAGTGGCTATGAAGATGCATCAGTTGTATTCAAGCACAAGATTTAGCAGTTTAACCTGTGGTAGCTAGGTCTGAAACTTTACATTTGGATTACAGGGCTAGATTAATTTTGGAATGAGATTAATATTCCTAGTTAGTCTTCAACTGTTCTCTTTGATATTCAGTTATCAGTGTAGGAAGGATTTCCCCTATAGTAATAAGTAATTTGAAAAAAGAAAAAGGTGTATGCACCACAGAAGCAACCTTTTAAATAAAATTTCATTTTAAATGTTAAACAGTCTGTAGAGGTGAGTAAAGGCTTAATCATAAGTAAAGTTTCACTTAAAGGGAGCTTGGTGAGCTGGATTGAAGCCAACCCACCATAGGCAAACACACCACAAATAGGCTTGGTATGTGAAAGACTATTTTTGAACTTGACAGTTTTTTGCCTTTTTCATAAGTTGATTACATTTCAGTCTCTAAAGATTTAACTTCTTATGTTAAAGTTCCCTTTACCTCAGAGTTACAAGCTTTCTTGTTACTCAGTGTAGTCATGGACCTGTAAATATAGATTTGTACTTCTGGTTTACATAGCGCAATTTTCTTTGGCTCTCATAGTGATTATTTTTGTCTGTTTAAATACATTGAAAACAGCTAACTCTTCAATGAAAATAATACCATACACTTAATTTACTGTCTGACTGATGTTTGTAGTATAATTCAGTGATAAGAGCTTTGAAAAGTATCAAACTCATGAGACAAAAAAATACTAAATCAAATTATGTGATTTATTTGGAAACCTTATGGTTACTAGGTGTTACTGATAAGCTGCAATTATGAGTTTGTCCCATTCCAGAGCTGAAGAAAAAACCCAGTGGCAATATACCGGAATAAATAAGTTGATTATTGCAAAGCTGTAGAAATTACTCTGTATTTGTGATTCACTCAGTGACTAGATTGAATGGGATCACCTCAAATTTAAATGCTAAAAGTTTAATCTGTCTTGTTTAAAAAGAAATATACCTGCTGCAAGATCAACTACCTCAGGCATAAAAAATGCCAGAATTAAGGTTTTCTGTGCATGTGCAACCTTACTGCTGATTAAGACCCTTATACATACATTCTTTGAGATATTCTGTTTACTTTCTATTGTCCCCATGTTATGTTTACTTAGTGAGAAGCTATTTAATATATTTTATTAATATCATGGTGTGATTCAATACAATATTTACTCTAACTAGCCTTACTTGAAGACAGACTACTAACTCATGTGATCTTGGTTATTCAACAGTGATAAATTTATTTACTTGATATTGCAACTCTAGAGGTGTAAGAAATATTGCCTTGTTTTTACAGAGGTGAAATTGATAATTTTAGATGTAAAATATCTACCAGTCTTGGAAGCCTACTTCAAGATGTCTGGAGCTTGATTTTTATCAGAACACTTACTACTAGCAGTTTTCAGGTTGAGGTTCTGGCTTTTGCTGATTTCAATATCCTCTGAGCAATCAGCTTTGACCCCAGAGCAGTCTCAAGTCAAACATTTAATGAGAAATTCATAATTAGTAAACATCTGAGAAAATTAAAAGCTTTTATGATTAGTTCATGAGAGCCTCTGTGACAGAAGCAAGGATAAAATGCAGTTCAGATTTCACCTGTTTTACTCAGAGGACCATTTTGTTTTCTATTTCAGTTTACACCTCCCATTGCTGATGAGAGATGAAACTAAGGTGTCATGGACAACTGCTTCTTTTGCTGCAAATCAGTGAGTTGTTCCCAGAGAAGATTCATACTATATACTGAGAGAGATAGAAATCTGTACAGCATGTGGTGGTACCATTAAGACTATTACAATATATTCAAGCAGAGGTGCAAAATTACAATGATAGCACTTTAATCCCTACATTTCTTAATTTTAACATGATTAATTTTACAGCAGCCACTTAATAAGTATCCAGTTATGCATAATTTTCAAGGTCTTAAGACAAAGAGCTAAGGAAAGGAAACTCAGCCCTATGCCAACACATAACAATCAGCAGGGTTGCTATTCTTAAATCAGCAACTCATACTTCAGCATTTAAGCTAAAAGGAAATGATGAATCTGTCAGTCAATCTCTGTGTAGACTGGCACTAAAGTGGTGTTAAAATTTTTATTTGACCAGTGGGTTTCACACATATTCACTACTATGAGAGAAACTTGACCTCGGAAATTTGATTCTCGGATAGAGAACCTAGTCTATTTTAATACATGTTATTCATTTGGGATTATTTCAGTTTACCAGTTTCAGATATTGTTCAGTATTTCTTTCTGTTTTCATTTGTCTTGCTCCTAGGTGCTAGTTATTTGAGGCAGGGGTGGTCTTTGTCTTGCGTATATGGTACTTAGTGCAATGGAATTCTGGTGATGGAGCATCCTGCTGGATGCAATTCTGGTATGTGCCATTGCAATGCAGATCAACCCATAATTCCACCTCTCATTCTGAAAATTAGGCCTATCTGTCTACCAATGAAGTGTGTTGGAGCCTGAGATCTAACACTGTGTAATGCATTATACATTCAGTTTTCAATGATCATATTTTATCCAATTCCAGTTCATTGACAGGATGTGTTTATTCATGGTTAAACCATTATTTTTTTCTCTAGCATATCTGATTCAAATAAAAGGAAAAAGTAATTTCTTATAACTAAAAAAGTTAATTGATTTTTTTACCAACCTATTACTTGAAATTGTTCAGATTTCCTGCAATAGGAAATAAAAAATAGGATAGGTAGACTGTAGGGGGGTAAATGGATTGTGAGATGGCCTTTTCAGGCTGGGGACATGACAGGGGCCTCATGAAGTTCACCAAAGGCAAATACAGAGACCTGGTGCAGAGACTGGGTCCTGCCTGGTAAGAAAAGAGTCCAGGTGAACACAAGTTGAGGATGAGTGAGCAGAGAGCAATTAAGAAAATGGTTAACCATAGCCAAGGCTGTAGTGGCAAAAGTGTGGTCAGTGGGCTGAGGGAAGTGAATATGATTATTCCTCTCTGTTCAGCATTTGTGCTGGACTACTGTGTCCAGCTTGGGACTTCCTCAGTATGAGAAAAACATGGACATACTGGAGAAAGCCTACTGGAGGGCAACCAGAATGGTGAGTGGGCTAGGGCATATGGTGTATGAGCTGAGACTAAGAACTGGGTTTGTTCTGTCTTGAGATGAGAGGGCTGGAGACATGAGGGGGATTTTTGTTTCTGCCTTCAAAAATTTAATGAGCAAGTATAAGGAGGACAGAGTCAGACTCTTCTCACAGTTGATCAGTGAAGGGATGAGAGATAAAGGGCACAACCAGCAATACAGGGAATTCCGATTAGAGGTTAGGATTTTTTTTCTCTGCAGTAAGGGTATTCAAATACTGGAGCAGGTGGCCTAAAGCTGTTCTGAAATCTTCATCCCTGGAGGTGTTCATAAATCAATTAAGCAACCTGCTCTGAATTCACTCTGCTTTGAGCATGGTGTTGGACCAGATGACCTCCTGAGGTCTTTTTACAGCTATAGAAATCTATAATTCTGAAATTTTTTTTTTTTTTCACCTGGGAAAGACAAACTTTTAATGTAAGACTCTTTTTTTGTTGTTTTGTTTGTTTTGTTTTGGTTTTTTTTTTTTTTAGTTTACATGTAGTCATGACTCTGTGTATACTGAGGGTTACAATACGTTGCCTGTCTATGCTAAAGCTTTTGGTGGTTGAAGTGAGAAGCATTCTCCTATTGAACACTTCCTAGTGCAAAGCAGTCTACTGATACCATGTGTCACAGTCACTTTTTTTTTCTGGGATAGCACACCTTTGAGTCACAGTTACCGTGCTTTTTAAAAAGTGAGTGAAGTCTTCTAGTCCCAGGTAGGTGCTTTGTTACACTGGCAGTGGAATAGGATTCTCTGATCCATATTTTCCAATCATATAAGTCAGTACAGTCCCAGTGCTGGGACCACTTTAAATGATGGTAAAGGACTCCTGTGCAGAGTCAAGGAGTTAAATGGGTTACTCGGTTTCTATCTTAACCATTCATCCCAGCTGTGTATGAGAAACTACCACAATTGTTAACTATCTGTGCCACTTCGCACAACATTTTCAGTGAAGCAGCAACAACTTACCCTCAGTGAACTGCTGAATCCTTTACCATAGTAAAAATTCTTGGATGGTATTGACAATTATATTCCCCTCAAGATGGCAATTCAATCTTTTCTCTCCAAATATAGTTTGCAACATCTATTTTTCCTCATGCATCGAAAAGAGAGAGGGCAAACTTTCACAGAGAAAGACTGCCAATTTTTGTGCTTGGGCTCCAAAGGTGACATGAAGAAAACTGGCAGTTTCTATTTGTATGGATTGATTGGCTAGTGGCTTTTGATTATATTTGATTAAGGCTTTCTAATGCAAACCATGCTTGGCCACAATGAGCAGAACAAAACAGAATCTGCAAAATTGAAATTTTCGGTGCTTAACTTTCAATTCTGCTGCAATGTTTTGCTTTCCAATTGGGAAAACAGGCTCAATATTTCATTTCAGACTGAATCTATGTGAATGGAAACATGTCGGTTTGTTGAATTGAGTTGAATGGTTTAAATTCAGGTCAGGTTGTCTGAGTTGATGCAGTAGCTCCTGGAATCTGCAGTTGTGGGTGAAGTATTCGTATATCTTGATTCTCTTAGGAACAATTGAAATTGAAATAAGTAAGGCTGATCATGTACTTTATCTACTGACATCTTCAAGTTCAATTTAGAACCACAGATATTTAAGTGCATACGTCTTGAATGGTGTCTGTGTTTATGTGCATGTATGTTTATGTATAAATGTATGCATGTCTAGGACAAAAATACATTAATATATATTTAATATGTGGCTACATGTATATAGTTATTATACTTGTTTTTATATATATGTAATAATAAGTATTTTTCCTTCCCTTGGGAATATGTGTCTGGAGCCCAGAGGAGAATAAAACATGCCTAAAAAGTGAAAGTGTGTTTCTCTTTCCAGATATTTTTCCCTGATACATAGTGGTTTTATTTCAGTACATGGCTATGCCTTATCTGAACAGTTCACATGTGTATGACTGCTATTGGCAGACCTGTGCCACAGGTAGGCACTAGGAGAATTAATGCTGGAACTTAGTTTAAATATATAAATGAATGAGTTAAGGTTCATATGACTTTGTGCAGAAGAGCCACGAGATGGCAGGAGCACCACATGCCGGTTTCTTCTCACAGCATTTCCATTCTTTTTTTCCTGCTTTTCTTGTATTGCATTGCAATTTACATAGTTTAGATGGTTTTAACAGCCAACTCAGTTCAACAGCAAGTCACTTTAAAGGTTTCAGGTCTTTTATTATGTAGGTCAGAATTCAGAGTAAATGCAATAGCAACATTAAAAGCTAAAGTGTGATACTAGTGGAAGAATGAGACAATGTTAACATCCAATACCCTAATAATTTCCTCCTTTAGAAAATAAATTGCATCTCCATCATATTTTCAACTGTTTAGGAAATTATTTTTTTCTTCCTTGATCAAGTTCATGACATTAAAAAGTGCTAATGGACTGGCAAAACTGTCCCAATCTATCCCTCACCTTAGAATTCTGAAAAAAAACCCCAAACCAACCAAATTAACAAAAAACCCAAATAAAACACATTTGCAAAAGCAAAAAAGAAATCTCCTTAACCAGGTTAATGAGAGTACTATAAGTTTTGTGCTACTGAAGGAACGTATGCTAGGTGCAGTGCAATCAGGGTCTCACCTAGAGGCAGTGCAGATACAGAATGTTGTCTGCAACCTGACACGCATAAATCTTTTTGAAATGTTTCACCAAAGCAAAAGGATTTTAACACCCCCACCCAATCCTGCTCCTTAAAAATATGAAACAGTTATTTATAAGGCACCTGTAGCATATCTGTGCATAGATGAAGGGTTGAAACTTGGAAAAAGATCTGTTGGCATCAGCAGTTTTTACAATTACTAGGAAATGGGCTCAAATTTGACCATATGATTAGCCTAGAGGATTATCAGTTTAGAAGCACTTAGGACAACTCTGTTAAGAGTTTGGCAATTTAATTATTTGATGAGTCTTCTTGCCTATGCCTGCTCTACCTACTTCATAGATTTTTCCTATGTATGTGGATACAGCAAACATCCCACAGGGTAATATGTGAACAAGCCCTCCTGGGCTTCAGGGACTTTCCCTGCAGTTATGGATGATTTCCATCTTTCTGTGCTTTGCACTGTGTGAGATGGAGGTCTCGTGGAGAAACAATATGTGTCCAGTATGTCATTAGAGACTGCACAAAAAAGATTACTAGGGTGGTGCAGAGAAGAATGAAAACTGAAGTGGAGGGAAACTGTGCTCATGTGAAAGAGAAGGGAAGATGACAGTGGGGCTTTTTTGTGTTAGAAGGATCAGCAAGAAGATGAATTATAAGGGGCACACAAAAAAGGATGTATTACAGTGCTTAATAAAGCAGAGAAAAAAATTACAAGAGACATTTGCCAAGGTGGGCTGATAGAGCCAGGGTAGGAAGTGTCATTGCAAGGAGCATGCAAGGAGCCTGTGGGTCCTCACTGCTTATACCTAACAGACCTCATCTGCCTTGGATGCTAAGGATACCAGTCAAAATTACAGTTGTCAGGACAGATTTTTTTTTTTTAAGGAGATTTTTATTCTTAGTGGGTGGAAGTAATTTTATATGCACAAATATGATACCTATCTGCAAACCAGGAAAGTGAGAGGCCCATTGGCAGCAGAGCTCCGGCAGTTGCTGCTAAAGCCAATGGATTGAAAGAAATAACCTTGCCCTCTCCTTCCTCCTTAGAAGACATGAACACTGATAAGATGAGAGATAATGGATTTAAGTTGTGCCAGGGGAGGTTTAGGTTGGTTATTAGGAAAAAATTCTATACTGAAGAAAGTGATGAGGCATTGAAATGGACTGCCCAGGGAGGTGGTGGAGGTGTTCAAAAAAAGTGTAGACAAGGCATTTCAGGACATGGTTTAGTAGTCATCGTAATGTTGGGTAGATGGTTGGACTTGATGAACTTAGAGGTCTTTTCCAACCTTAATGATTCTGTGATTCTGAGAGCCTGGTGTGCCTCCCTTGTAGTATCATGCTGTGCCACACATTGGAGAAACCAGTGTTTTTTACATAGTCCCAGCTCAGTACTCTCTGGAGCAAAACCTCTGCTCAGGCAATGAGCAGCAATAAAAAGCCAGGGTGATTCCCCCTTAATGACGTGTAGGCAGGGTCTGCATCTAAGGCCTGTGCCTTTTCATTTTAAGATCCTGTTTTCAGTTTCTTAGAATATTTCACAACTTAAAATGTTCTTGATGAAAATGCCCATGCTGGGTGTCAATTTTTACTTCTGTAAGATGTACAGCTACATAGCTCATTTCCCAGAATGTAAATAAGGGGAAAGTACACTTGCCCTTTAAAAAGGTCTTAAATGTTCCTTTGAGAAGAACCAACACTTCCTTATTTGGAAGCAAAACTCTTGTGGGACTTGTTTTTAGTTCAGGACATCACCTTTTGTTTGGAAGAATAAGCCCACGATTGATTAAATTATGCATAAGTGGGAAAATCTTGAAGTACACGTGCTGGTCCATGTACATATAGGAAGACCTGATAAGCAAGGCTGACTACAGCTACTTCCAATTAGTGATTATATGGGCTAGCAGTTTTTGCTGCTGTCTGGGAAGAGGGTAGCTCTTTTCTAAAAGCATTCCTCAAGGGATGTCACTGAAGGATCTGTAAATCTTGAATCTAAAATGTCTCCTCCTTGTATTTTCCCCCATTTGTCTGGCCCTCTATCCCTCTGGTTCCTGCTTCTCTTTTGCGAGGGTTAGGAATATTGAATTTGTTTATATTTCTGGGGAGCTATGAACTGGCTCAGACTAGTCCTTCCAGACTGCAAATCAGGTGATTGCTTTAACATGAAGCCATGGGGAAGCTATATCAAGCAGGGAGCTGAGATATTTTGAAGTGCTAGGATAATCAGCATACACCTCCAGATAGCACCACTTCCCATGGCAAACACTGAAGGATGTCAGTTTGACAGAAATCCTTAATTTTGACATTTATAAACTTTTAGATGCCTCACACCGTACCCTTTTTTTTTTTTGAGCTTTCTTGCATCTAAGACATGTACATATACGCAGAATATTTGAGTGTTTGTGTACCAATATATATTTATCTACATATCTAGTTATCTTGTGTCATGAATAAAATCTATTCTAATACAAATCCACAGCTTTGTATTCCTTTGCAAAGTGGAAAATGTAAGTGGTAATTTTACCAGCAGAGAAAATCTATTTGAAGGTTTTCTCTTGATGGCAGTTGCTTCCTGAATTTTTATCTTCTCTAATACAATGTGGGATGCTAAAGTACACACCTACCCAGTGGAATCATAATCCATTTTAGCTGTTCAAACAACATCATGCTATCAAAGGACTTTTGATTTCAGTGCTGCATGGTACTGGACTATTTTTTTCTGCAGCAATATATTTTGTGTTTCATTCCAGTCCATCTTATGCCCACTTCTGTTATAATTACATATTCTTTACTGGGAGTATTGCATATAATAATCTACAATTTGCTTTACTACATTTATTTAGCACATTTCAGAGATGGTGCATAGATAAATGCAAGAGAAAAGCAAAAATTGACCTCCTCCCTTCTGCCCTCATCTCAATCTCTGATCCTCTCCTAGTATTTCAAAAGCAAAAACAGTTTGGAAAGTGAGGGATTGACCTTTTCACCTTTATCAAATGAAGACTCCTCTCTGTGAAACCTGTTGTATGATTTGGCTTTTTATTGAACTCCCAGAGCTATTTATACAATATAACACAATGTGGCTGCTGCAGGCATCAGCAATTGTGTTTTTCTGTGTAGGTGGCTTAGAATGAATCCAATTAGAAACAAGAATATCTGTGAACATTTGTTATTTTACTAAGCATTTGGAGGCAGAAAGAGGTAGTATATGCTTTTACTGCCTGCAGTGTAGTTATAATCCCAAAACGCATACAAAAACTGTATAGTATTAACTGCAGAATGGAATTATTTCCATCATTAAACAGGATAAAGTACCAGGCATTATTCTTTAGGTCCTCCCCTATGCATGCTTTATCATGTCATTCTTTGATAAGACTTCAGAATTGTAATGTATCTTTTTTTTTTTTTCCTGTGTGATGAATTTAAAATACTGTATTTGAGATTGTTTTCTTGAAAGATTACAATCTTGCCCTCACATTTGACAAAGTGGAAAAGTAAATACTGTACTACAAAATAAGAGCTCCTCTCAGCACATCCTTAACTCTTATGAAGACTTGTAGCTAGACTCATGACAGTTTATACTAAATACAAGATTTCTCTGTATCACCTTTGCTTATGAAATCAGAAGAAAATGTTTGTGAAAATATGGAGATATCCAGTGAGATACAATTGAACTATTTTATGGAACTTGAAAAAGGCAATGCCAGCTGTGGTGTCTTTCTATGGAGGAAATTTCTAGAAAAAAATAGACCCACCTGTAATCTGTCACAGATCATGACAACATTTCTACAGCACCCCTTTCTGCTGAAAATTCTTCTTTTCACATGAAGTCTGAAAGGACTTGTACTCTGCCAGTCTAGCTGTGCACAACCCCCGGACAGAGGAGTCCCAGTGCTATACCCATGAAAAAGAGACTGGCAGATGAAGGGTTACAGCTCTTCAGCTAAGCAACAACCAGAGTGCCATCACACTTAGCACTGAATAAACACTGTTTATGTTGAAAAGACAAATTAATTCGGGTAACAGTAAACAGTAGCAGTACTTAACAGCAGTAACAGTGGTTATTTTTTAAAGTAATCTCTAAAATATCTTTTTTTTTTTTTTCCAAAGAAAGCTGGCTGGTTAGTTGCACTTAAGAATTTGTTCATGTTATAAAAGAGTACTGATGAGTAACAAACTATAAGGGATCTTTGCAGTTGCAACTAAATATTACTTACAAACTAAATATTAGACACCAACAAATTTATTTTACATTTGCTGTCTAACTTGCAAAATATTTTTCATGGAACAAATGTAAATTGTTCATGAGAAGATTGCAAAAAGCTCCTTTATGTATCAGTTTTCCATTAAGAAAACCTGTGACTTTTCAGTAAAAATGTTTTTTTTCTAGGTATTCATGAAAATACCACTTTCATTATTTGCATAATTTTCCAGTCTGTATTGTTAGCAATAAATATCAGGGTGATTGATAAAAAAACCCCATTTTTCTCGTTAACTTTCTTTGAAAAAATCAGAAGTTAGGTTTCAATGATGAGTTGGACTCAATCATGATAATGATGGAAAGTAATTATTTAATAAGAGTTGTTGATGTAAATCATTACATGTATTGACTTACTTTTTCAGGTAGAGCATATTACCGAGGGACAAAACCTTACAATTAATCTCAAAACCTGTATTTTCTTTATCAGGAAAGTATAAGATGTATAGTATAAGGTTCATGAAGCATATTTAAAAAAAATAAAATATTCGGTTTTGTTCACTGAGATTCAGTATGGAAATGTATAGTACTGCATAAAGGTGGGCTTTTTATCAGCAGGGAAATGGTTTGACTCAGTACTTAGGAATGCAACTGGATTAAAATATTCATTTCTTGACCAGTTAATTTTTTCTTATAACTTCCCTCCATCTGAAAAAACCCTGTGCATCAAATTATAATGAAAATTCATAATCATAAAAGCTTCCATAACCTAAAATCCATTGGTAGTAACATTAATGATATTATTCATTTGGAATGTAACATTCTGATGTAAATATTGTTTTAAATTTTAAGCAGTAGTTCAGAATAGTCATTCAGACAGCATGTATGTGGACACTCTTGGGAAAGCCACAAGGCCACTTACTTGGTGCGGTGATAGTGTCCCATAGAAATTCATACAGCACTCCAGAAAGGAAATGGTGTGGGCAGTCAGCAGTGTGACTGCGAGAGTGCTTCTCAGTGCATCTGCAGCAGGACAGAGCTGATGCAGCCCTTGATTTCAATGATAATAAATTGAGAGATGGAGACCTGAAGTGTAGTAGGAATTGCTAATAATTACCTAATTTACCTACTCTTGTACAAAATACTAGAAAGACCTATTAGTTTGGGATGTTTTAGGTCAATAAGTGCCTGAGCAGCATAATTTTTGTGTTTTCTAGTGATTACAGATTTGGAAACAATATTACAAGACAATAAACCTGATGTTAGTCTGGGTCTGAACATTGCTTAAGTC
Organism: Ceryle rudis; assembly: GCA_033439905.1. Lineage (NCBI taxonomy): Eukaryota > Metazoa > Chordata > Aves > Coraciiformes > Cerylidae > Ceryle > Ceryle rudis. The sequence goes on from JAAGNO010027456.1 coordinate 60,492, forward strand.
AAACTAGTGCAATGATTTTCTCTTGTATGAGGGAAAAACACCCGTAAACGTAGGAGATGAAACAGCATTTTCAGGCTAGAGGATGAAAAATGCTTCTGTTCCTTCTAAACATGACCAATAGTTATAGATTGCAAACTCTATTTTTTTTTTTGTTAGTAAATAAATCCAAAACTCCTCTTCCTCTGTTTCCTGCATGAGATTGGACTGAATGAAAAAAATATACAGTCCTCTCTCATTCTTGTGACTCTTTCTTTACATGCTTATCTCATTCTCTGACCTGTGCCTCCTGATTATTGGGTTCTTCATTGTGCATCTCATGCCTAGCTCTTCATTTTCTATCAGAATGCTTCTTTACCCTAAATCCTTTTAAAGTATGCTTCTCTTTCTAACCATAGTTTTCCTGAAGAGCAGCTGATTAATATCCACATCATTCTTCACCATCCACAAATGGTGGTTCACATAATTTGATCAAGAAGCGGCAAAACTGCCTGTACACCTATTGATTCTTTATTTATTTATTTATTTATTTCTGTTTTAATAACTTGAAATAGCTGAATGATGACCCTTCCTAACATCTCAGGATTTAGTTACTATTTGCTGCTTAGCTTTTTCATTAGTATTGTGGTAAGCAACTAACTTGGTGCTATATAAGAACAGTAATATTCTTCTCTTAGAATTTACTACTATGTAGATATTTGCCTCTGTCAAACTTAAGTATTATAATTAAAACAGAGAACAATTATCACTTGTGTCCATCAGAAAGTGCAAAGAGCATCCCACGGTCACGTTGCTTAATGGCCGTTTCCACATATTTCCCTATTTACTGTGATGTGTATTAGTCTGCAGTGTGCTGTAAAGCTAAAATTAATTCTGCAGAGAATTATTCTTGTCCCTGTTCAGATGTGATGCAAGAAAAAACTGTGTGCTTGTAGACTGATGCTGCCCTGGCAAAAATGCCATTTACTAGTAAGAAAATCACCTAACTATTCTAACAGACATTTGTTCAAAGTGAGTTAGGCTGGCAAACAGTGTCAGTTCTGTGCTGTATGGCACAGTGTTTTATTACATTATAAATTCTCAGTGCAGTGACATCAATATTCATTTTCTCTAGTACAATACAGAAGTCATTGCAATTATGAACCAAACCTTCCACAAGTGACTGTTGTACTGGATTGTGTATAAAAAAAAATCAATATTAACAATTTAGATGAAAAACGCTAAATGAAAAGGATAGTTGCTAATGCAGTATAATAAAATCTTTCAGAATGTGCGACTGTGGGGTTTTTTTGGTTTTTTTTTTGTTTTTTTTTAATTTCTGCTCACCAGGGAACAAGGTAATGACATTATAAAGAAAATGTTACCTCAGTAACCTCATACACCACTCTAATTTTAGATCCTAATTTTCAGGAACCTGTGCATTTTGACTGAATTAATTGCTTAGAAATATCAGTTATCTGCTTCTTACTTGAAACTCTTATGTTCTTCCTAAAGAACCTTTATTTTTACAGGACTGCAGTATACAGCACTATAAAAGAACCTAGTATTTTGTAATGGGAAACAAAATCTGAAAACAACAAAACATAACTTACTCTAAAATATAATGTTAAAAGTATTCCTTATTGCAATTAATTGCATGCCGCATCTATAAAAAGGAAAGAACAAATGTGATAATCTGTCTGGGTCTTCCTTGGTCACAGATAAAGTATGCCATTTTATCTTTGTCTTGAACTGACTCTTTTTAATGGGTTGTAAAAAAAGACAGAAGAAAGGAAAGTTGTGGTAAATTATACCAATATTTAGGAAGGCATAAGAGTGACAAAGAAAACCAGTAAGCCATTGTTGCTCAGTGGGCTTGAGGCAATAGGCAGGCTGATGCACTCTGGAAAAGTTGTAAAGTCTATTTGTTGATGATTTTTTGTTGGACTCTTTTAAATCCTGAATATCTCTGGCTCAGTAACCTTTTCTCATCAAATAGCCTTTCAGATTAGGGGATTCTGGCTAGACAGTTCTGGAAAAGTGATGGGAAATTCCAATATGCTTTGTTTAAGTTTATGGTAAAAGAGTCTTTAGTATGACAGACTGCTGAGATGTTAATCTCAAGAGTGAGCAACGTATTCCTTTCATATGGCATGATCCCTTAATCAAAGACTGTAGATGACACAGAAGAAAACTAGCCATTTCTTATGGCAATGCACATTAATCCAAAATGAATGTGCAGTGTAATTCTATGACTTTTTTTTTAATCTATGTATTTTGAAAGAACAGTAAAGTATTATGACTTGTCATAGTTTTCTGTCCCTTACACCAATTATTTTATGATAAATTCTGAAAAAAATGTCTAAAATAAGAAGATAATTTATGATCAAATAGAGCCAAAACCAAACCAAAGAATACCCCGCTGTCCCATTTTGTTACTACGGAGTTGGGCTCAAGATTATCTATTACTTATTTAAAGTAAAAACTATGAAATAGACTGAACATCATTTACTTTCATCGGGTAAGTACTCTGAAGTTTTTGCACTGTTTTCCTTTCCCTTTTTCTTGTGGAAATCTTCACTAACTCAGCCAAGGTGTGATAGTTCACAGCAGCAGGATTAGCTAAAAAGCCATATTCTATTAAATTTGCAAGACTTTCACAGTCCTCAAAGAGTTTCTTGTAACCCACTGTGCTATTGTCCCTGTTGCAGAGAAGATTCATGTCTTCTCACATGTGTTTCAGGACTAGCTTATGAGCTTTAATAATTTTAGCTCTGTAGCTCCTGTGTGTGTTAGCTAAGATTTGGGCCATTGTAGAGGTAGCTTCTATGTAATTCTGCTGTTACTGTCTTCTGGGAGCAGCTCAGTGTCTCTTAACATGTTATTTAGGTGGCTTTTGGATGATCTTACCTCCTGACACCTCTCCAGTAGTGATATTGGCATTCTTCATACCTCTTGCCATTATCAGTTAGTAATAGGAAAATAGTTGGTATTAGTGACTTCTTCACTGGTTTCCTGAAATAGTAGTGGAGAGGAAGAAGCAGCAGGGTGTCTGTGTTTTTCTGTAAATGAACTCAATTCCTGCGAGATAATAAGTTCATGCTAGACATGCTCCTAAATACATTAGGCACTGATGAGTGTGTTAGATGTTCAGCATCCATCATGGTTAAATCTTAAGAGAAAAATTTCTAGAGAAACCTAATTCTTTATCTGTTTGCTGTTTTTTAGAGTTCCTTGATCACAGGCTCAAGCTGTGATAAATAGTTATTCCTGCAAATAGAATACTTAGAAGTCACTATTATTATTTGCAGATGAGTACAGACAACAAATCTAGTATCATGGTGAATGCAAGGAAATCAAATTCTTTCTAACCAAATCCAAACAAAGTTGAAAGCATCTTATTTAGACACTGATTACTGATATGGATATATATCTATAAAAATCATTATCAAGTGTATTAAAGAGATTTCAGATGGGGATACAATCATCCCAGAGGTGGGAGGATGAACTGAACTGACACCAAAGTGGGAAAAGGGAACAAAAGGATGTCAACAAAATAACAGACAGAATCTCCAAAGATGATCTGTGTCACAGAGTCTGGAGTCAGCCGCATCCCTGGTGAAAGTCCAAGATCTTGTAGAAAGTTCATGTGGAATTCAGGCTGTTTAGGAAAAGGTTCATGCAGCATGGGAAGTTCTCCCATGTTGACAGAGAGAGAGAGACTTCCTTTTTGGATAAAAATTAAGTCCTTTTTATAATATAGGGTCATAAGAGGGCATAGAATATCTTATTTTGAGCAGGCAATAGGTTATTTTAATTTCTATTTTTCACCTGTAACAGCCAACAGATGATGGTGTTTTCTGTTCTTTCAGAGCAATTTTATTTTTCCAGACTGTTTTCCACCTTTTCAGATGATAAGTTGCCATTATAGTACCTTGGTTTTGTGCTTGTTGGTGATATCTCGGTACTAGATGACCTTTAAAGGTCTCTTCCAACCCAAAGCATTCTGTGATTTAAAAAGGCTAGTTGCACTTTTCAAGGATGTTTCTGTTTCCCATACCTAGTTCCCAGGCTCAAAGTTCCAGGCAGGCAGGCCTTTGTCAGCGTTTTTCAGCAGATATTTTATTTTGCTCAGTAATTCCTCCCATCCAACCAGGCCACCTTTATGGTTGCTCACATCACCTTCAGGAAAGAATAGGGGCAAAATACATTATAGTAGTGATTAATTTTGTCCTGAGTCTTTTAGGATATAATATTTGGTTTCTCAAAGTGAAAATAGTATCAAAATGTCATTTTGGTGAAACATTTATGAAAACTTGAAGTGCAGGGGGACATGAACAATACAGCCTTGCAGACAGAAATTTCTTAGCTTAATGTTGAATGGTTATATAATATTGTTATATAGTATGTTAATAAATACGTGTTTTTAATATGTTTTTTTGACTAAAGAGATTAAACAATTTTTATGAGAGCAGTAAGCATCTGACTCCCTTATTGTGGTCTGCTCAGTCAGAAAGCTGGATGGATTGACCTCTTTTCTGAACTTACTCATATCAGCTTCAAATGTAAATTTGAAGCATAAAATGTAAATTTCAGGCTATGTTCTTTTCCTAAGTTTAGCTTTGCTTGCAGTTTCTCTGCAAGGTTTCTTTGATAATACAATTTAACGAACTCTGAAGTTACATGTACCCTGTGTACTCACAGTTGTGGTGACTGTACTAGTACCGTTAATAACAGTAGAGCATATATAGTTCCAGGATTTTTCCCACCATTTCACAGGAATGATTGTAATAGTGACTGTATATGAGCTGAAGATTCTGTTCTGAAATGTGTGCATGTGTCTGTGTGTTCAACCTCATTCTGGGAAAGGTAAAGAGGTGTAAGAAACTTTTCCATGAGAGTAGTAAATTGGAGGAGGAACTGTTTTAATACATCTGTGGTGCGCTTAGTCAGGATTTTAGGTTTTAACGTGCAGTCTTCAAAGAACAATCCATACAGAGTGAGCTCGCAGCTCACTTATACACAGTGCTTCTTTTTACTAAGTCAGGATGTGGAGGTACTGATCATAGATAGCTGGAATGTCAATGAGCCTGGAGGAAAGGTTCAGGGTGATGAGTGGGTGTTTCTTCCCTATTCCCCTGCTTGTTTAGGGATGGTATCCTTGGGTCTGAGGCTGTGTGGGTGTCATGAGAAAGAAAGGGGATAAATGGAAAGAGTGGGAAGTTGATTATGGATGACATTAAGCCCAGATGGAAGTTATGCAGACTACAGGCAGATTTTAGTGGGCAATTCAGGGACTGTCTGTTATTTCAACAACTAGTAAAATCTTTTAAAGACTTGGAATAAAAGTGGGGCAAAAAGATCTTCCATAAAAACGAGCCCATACATGAGCAAGGAATGACACTGCTTGATTTCTCCTGAGGGCTATTCAGGACTAATGCTGCAAAAAATGCTGCTACCTCCAAAACTGGGAATATGAGACCTGCCTTTGTTTCAAGGTGTTATCTCCTTCTTAATGGTAGGCTGATACCAAATTTAGCTGAATAGATACATTCTATTGTACTCCTGGTACCTAGCCCCTTCTATAACCAAAGACAGGCAGGACTTTGATATGTGTAATATTTGTGTTAATAAAAGCATTGTTTGCCTTTTGAAAGGACATGTCTTTGATTTAACTGAGATATTCAACCTGACCTATATTATCTTCTTCCCCTGTTGCATTTGCACGGTAGATATTATAAACATCTTAATTTAATGAGAATATTACACTAATTGAAGCTGCTACTTTGGAGTGCTGAAGCAGCAGATGCACACGTGCTGACAATGAAAACACAGAATCTCTGGCAAACAAAATATAATCCATCACAAACAATGTAAGAGCCTAAAGAAAGATAATAATTTAAATGGAATGGAATATGCTTCCCTAATGTGTCAGTTTTAATCACAGACTGACTCCTTTAAAACATGAAATTCCCTCAGGGCTTCTGCGGTTTGTAAGAATTGCTGACTATCCATGCACTGATAGTGTCCATTCTCTCTTTACAGGGTATTTAAGTGGATAGTGTTCATTAATGTTAATAGAAAAAGCTTCAGATTAATTCTTTTAAAACAGTATTCAGAAAAAATATGGTTTTGGTTTTGACACAGAATATCTGCACACATTATGAGCAGAGCATAGTGTCTGGAATCTGCTCTACCAGCAAAGGGTTGAAGAAATGTTTTGGTTTTGAAAATCTTAATCTTCTATTTTTGCAGGGGAATTTTTTGCTGATTTTGCCTTTCTTCCACCTGTAGGGGAAGGAGGTAGGAAACTGAAACCTTGCTCAGATTGGCATTCCCGGTGCTGCTGAGATGTTAGGATAATGATGGAACAGAGCTGTTAGGTACTGAAATGTCCTGGGTTGGGTTTCTAGGGGCCTGAGATCTTTAACTGCTGATCTAAGATGCTTAGTTTGATAATCTAGTAGGAGAGATAGTAGAGGCATGTTAAAATCTTGCCATGTTTTCTATAATGCTTGTGGATACATCTTTTTTGGTCAGAACCTCTCATGGCAGGTCTGAGTACTAGGGTTATGACAATGTTTTTGCCAGGTCCTAAAATGGCAACCTCCAACCATGTGTTTCTGTGACGCAGTCTACATATAACATTATATGTATGCGCACACGGTGTCTCCAGACAAGCACTTCCCAGCTGTAGGCATTCACTGGCTCAACACAAGAGCTCAGATGAATAAATGTAGCTCTTCTGGGAACTGTATCATTGACTCAGGACTCTGCAGAGGTAACTGCTGAGTTTGGATTTCTTCATCTACTTTTAACATACCTGCAGGAATGTAAGTGATATGAACCTCTTCTGTTTCCCATTTGAATGTTCTATTTGGAGTTGTGCAAAATGGGCTTAAACTGTTACGTATGTGGAAAATTCTCATTTGGATGTATTTTGGGCCCAAGCTGCACAGCAATAACTGGTTAGATAACACTGTCACACTGTTGTAATCTGAGGAATTAAGTAAAATGCCTGTATGCAGCTATTCACTAAAGCTTCTTCCTATCTTCCTACAGTTTCACAGCCTTCTGCTTTTGCCTCCTTGGCCTGAGGGCACTGTTGAGTAAATCATGCCACCTGTGTACCCAATAACTCCCATCTGTCCACGTCAAGGTGCAGGAGAGTGGAAACTCAAGATGCTACAACAGTTTAACTTTGCCTCTTGTTTCCTCAGTTCTGTTTGTCCACATATACATAGTAAGGCTGACACAGACGATGGGAGAAATGCATCTCTCCCAACTTTCCCATGGCTGAGTATTTTCCTCATAACACATGCTGTGTGAGTTGCCTCAGGTTCCTGAAAGTGCCTACTTTGTCCTTTGAGAGTAGTTACAATTAAATGTTGTCTTAAAATCATCCTGCAATTTGAGATAAAGGTTCAGTGAACTAAACATTAAGATTTACTAGTGTTGCATAAAACCCCCAGTATCTTATAGTAGGAGATGTCCAGCAGAATGAATGAAAGTCTTTGTTCTTGGCTCTGATTCTGCATAATCTACACAAAGAAAACTCCTGAACTTAAAGGGGGGTACTGTTAGGTCAACAGTGAAAAATAGTGGTGGTGTTTGGAAAATTCTTAGTGCTAATTAAAGCTGAAGTACTATAATTAGTTTATTTGCTTATTTCTGGAACCTTTTGTACTTTAGCTATTGATTTTATACATAGAGAGGTGGTTTAAACAAGGATATTGAATTAGAGGTTTTATGTTCTCTGAAGACTTTCCACTGAACCATGCAATAATATATAGCACAATCAGAATGAGGGAAATGAAATAACAGTATCTTAAAAGGACTTTTTTCAGTTATCTTGGAAATATATTGGTTTCAAGATAATTTTTAAAGAATGATGTTTCTTTCTCAAAAAGAGAAGAAATAATTTTAGCAAGATATTTACTGTGTAATTTCTTTTCTCCTTTTGCACAGTTTTTGACTTGTGAATAATTTCTATGCCACTACTTATAACACTTCCACTTTATTGGACTGCAGGGCAAGTACTAGAAAACATAGCAGAACCAGCTGGGCTTTAAATTGGACAATTATACAATAATTTTATTGATTCCATGGTACTGAAAAGTAATTTTTGACCTGTTCTATAAGTCTTGAGAAACAAGCTTCCTCCTATTGTTTTTAGCTTCAGGAGATGGTTTGTCTGAAATCACAATGAGAAAAATAATGTCTCGTTAGAAAGTAAAATACCAAAGATATGTCTGGAATATCTACATAGAGTGTTCAGCATGTTGTAATAAACAATGAGAAGTCCACTTAGTCTACAGAAAGGAACGTTACCTTTTTTTTTATTTTAACAGGGTGAGGTAATTCTTCTCAGGCTACTGAAATTATCTATTCCCATGTGATAAGGGTTTAAGACGTGATCACTACCATAATCCTTTAAACACTTAAGTGTTACCTTTTAAAGGTGCTTGTGATAGGTCCCCGATACATCTCTTTGCTTGTTACCAAGAAGTGACTTAGGCATCCGGGTAACTGATTTCTTAAAAGAAGTCAAAATTTCTTTTAACAAAACAGACACCTGGACAATGTCTGTAACACCTGGAAAAGAACAAAATACTTTACAACAAAAACCTAACTAGTATGTTAAGCAAAAAGCCAACAAAAATCCAGTGGATCACCTGCCCCAAACACACAGACAAACAGGATGGCTCATAAATCCCACACTAAAGGTGACTTGCTTAAGATTTCAGTCCAAGATGAAGCTAGTGTATCAAACTCTCTTTTGACACTCCAGAGCCCTTTCTCTTTTTTTTTCTGTATTCCAAGTCACTGAGTACTTTTGTTCACCTTTTATTTTCTTTTGAGATTTGCCCGGTGGTGCTGTTAGGAACTACCCACACAGGATCATGGATTGATGAATAGACAGTAAATACAGAACATGAGGAACAAAATCTCAGTTTACTGCCTTGCTTGGGAGGATTTCAAATTCAGATTCCTCCATGGAGCTGCAGTCACAGCAGTAACCTTCTATCCTTTTCATTGCCAGTGTGCCTCAGCACAGGAAATAAAGATTTCTTGGACCACAAGGAAAGGAGAATATTTTTTTTTGCAGTGGTCTTCCTCTCAGGGCAAAGTGAACTTGAGTGGTGTGTTTTGGCGAGTTTGATTTACAGACCGTCAGATCCAATGGGTGAGATGTGTCCCTGTACAGAGCAGTCTGTTGACCACTGATGAATGTGCTCTTCTGGCTAATGGGAATCTCCAAAGCTTAGCCAAACGTGGTTCTCCTTCTCAAGTGCTCTGACCATTAAGTGTTTGGAAGACCATTGACGTTACAAAATAAACTGGGAAGTAGCAAGTGCATCTTCTAGGGTACCCGAGTCTGTTGGTGTGCATGAGGCATTTTTAGGAACCAAAAGCCGTGGAGTTGCTGGCTTTTGGATCCCAGTCAGTGATAAGCTTTGCACTGGGCTGCTCAAGAGTAGTACAATAGACGCACTTCTACACGTGCTCAAAAACTGCAGTTTGAGGTCCACAGGGAATCATTAATGTGCACTGAATTAAGCTGCTTCTGTGGAAGGTAACAAATGAATAGTATGGATTTTCAGGATTGTGACTCTTATATAATTAAACTGTGCCAAGATTTTCTCTTTCCAAGATGCATGCTTTTTCTGTTCTAGCTCTTGATTTTTCTAATCCAACTTTCTAATCCAGTGTTACTAAAGACAATAGTGCTTTGAATTATTATATTTGCACAGAATATATTCTTACACACTGTTGTATTTTCTGGGAAATGGAATGCCTACTTTTATGTGATGAATAATCTGTAATTCATTGCCCTTTGCAAGTAAATTTATATTGTTTTGATATTAGTTCTGCCCTGTTATCACGTCCTTGTTGAATTTTCTAATTTGCAGTTTTATTAACCTATTGTCAGGTGATTGGTTATACACTTGTTAACCTGAATAACATCTTCTAGGTTTGCCTGAAAAAAAAGAAAAGATGTTTGTCCCAAGTGTGTAAATGTGTGTGTTTTGTTTTTGTTGTTGTTGTTCCCTACCACATGAGTTATTAATTAAATAGTTATTTTAATTGCCAATAAATTAAGCTAATTTCTCCAAGTCAAGTCTGTTCCACCCATGATGGTAATTAGTAAGTGATCCCCATGTCTTTATCTTGACCCAGTAAGTTTTCTTGCTCTTATTTTCTCCCAGTCCATCAGGAGAGTTGCTGAGTGGGAGTATGTTTGCTAGTCAGGACCACCACAGTCATCCAAGAAAATAACAAAAACTTTGCAGTGGAATACCTAGTAAAGAGGTACTTTATACTTTTCATAAAAGAAATTATTTGAACTAAACCTCTTTGTTTTGAGGAACAAAAGAGTATACAATCGTTAGAGAAATATGTGGAAATAAATATAAACTGTGTAGCTATGCTGCAACAATGTTCCACTTCAGTTACTACACTTTCTCTGTCTTCCTTCCAAAATGGTAATACTTACAAATTGTACTTATTGCTTTTTAAATAAAAAAGCCAATATCCATGTTGACTCTGTTATTTGGATTGTGTTTACAGCATTTTTATGTTGAATGACTCCCAGGAAAATCTTTAATTTCAGGAAGCATTGCTTAGAACTCTTTTAAGGTGTTTCCTGTGTCTGCATATACAGAAACTTCCTGGACACCATTTCATTTGACTCTACAGTATTTAAAAAAATTCTTCCAAGACTATGGTTAAAAAAAACCCAAAACACAACAAAAGTCCAAGTTATTATTTTATGGATTATGCAGTTTTTATCAGATGAGTATATATATATTGATTCTTTATGGAGCATGAAAGCCCATAAAAAATTGTTTTGGCTTCTTTTTTTGTTCCTGTCATGTTTTGGGGTTCCTTTGAAGAAAACAATTTGTGAGACTGAAGGAACTAATTAATGGATTATTTTTCAGGCCTACAATTAAAAAGTACACTTGGAATTTTCAGAAATAAAGGTTTCTGGATTTTGAGTTTGCTAGACGCTTACAAGACCGATTTATCATATTCCAAGTCTAAAAACCTCTGCAATTTTCATTTCCATAGGTTTTTGTATCCTGTAAGTTGTAATTTAATAGATCCAGTTGTTCCCCATCCATCCACTGAGATGTCCAGACACCAAAAAAAAAAAAAAAAGAGGCCAACAACAATGAAGAAAATACTGGATATTTTTCAGAGGAAAAGTATAACCTAAACATCTTAACCTCCTTGCTTGCACTCCTATCAGGATTTTATTACATAAGCTACTGAAGTAAAAAGTAATGCAAATATTTCCCAAATAGCTTGTTTCACATCCTTCCAATTTTTATTAGATTAGATTGCATGCTACTCCTTTGGTCTTCCTGGATAATTTCATTCATCCTTTAAGAAAAACAGTGTCTCACTTTCCTGTAATGCACTACTGTACTGTTTATTCAGTGCCTAGATTGGCTCTAGCATGGAATCACTGAGACTGTGCCTTTTTTCACTAGAGTGGTTTTGCACCTGGGCTACTTTGTTGTGTTTCTCAGCCCTCCTCATGTGTGGCTGTATGACCTTGCCTCTGGAAGTGCAGCCATTCCCTGTTGGCAAAAAAAGCCAATTCAGTGGGCTAGTGAAGAGCTGGAGGAGATACCTCCCGTTTGCTCCCTTGATGATGCTTCGTACGTAACAAGTAGCATCTGTGCTTCCAGACATCATAGGATGTTCATGTTATATAACATTATAAGACTACTAGTGAGTCCGCTATTCTGTGACCATACATCTAAAGGCCTGTCAATGTTTCACTCACAGTGACCTTCTATATGTCTCAACAGAGACTCAGTCACTCTGCCCACTTCTGTGCTCCACGTTCCCATGTAGAGCTCTGAAATTTGCTCAACACAGTTTACTCAATCATGTTTTAGGTTTATGTGTCTCTCATGTGAAGAGTGTCCCAGCTGAAACAAACCTATGACAAGTTAGGGTGTAATGGATTTATCTTGATACTTTTGCAAGATTAAACCATGATTTAGGCTTAATTACAAATGAGATGGCAGAATAAAAGTCTTCTTTTAACAAGCTTATGTGGGTAACAGTGAATGCACAGAGTCCTTCACATTGACCTTTCCGAAGTCTGTTTCACCTCATTCTTTCTTTTTTCTGTCTTTTCTCATTCCTTCTCTACAATAGTGTTTTATTTTTTGTTTCTCTCTCCTGTATGCATTGTCACAGCCCAGTCAATCTTTCAGATTGTACCCACTGGATTTTCCTTCAGCTAAATCTGATATCTTCCTTTATAGTTCCTTAAGGTCCATAAGTTCCATTTGTTTATCTCTGTCTCCATAGCATAGAACCAATTTTAGACAAGGGTACCTGGCCTTCTATCTTACTGGAAATAATAAAAGATGTGGGCTTTTAAAGAAAGTCTGATCTAGCCTGTAATGACTTAGTGTGGCTTGGCTAAATGCCACAGAGAGATAATTTTCTTCTTTGTAGTACTAAATGATTGTCTGCTTGGTCTCACTGATTATCATATAGCTGGAGGAAGGGTTCTGTCAAGATAACATTTTAGTTTCTCTTTTCTTTTCCCTTTTCCCAGATCTGCAAGTATTTCATCTTTTCTGCCTTGCTAAGTTAGAGGTAATGATCTGGCCAGGACACACTTCTTTTTTTTTCCTCCCTATATTCCCACTTATTTCCCCAGAGATCATTCTTGGAGACTTTTTCTAACTTCTGTCTAACATTATTTCTTCAGTAATTCTGGTTCTTATTCCTTCTGGGCTGTTTTCTCTTTCCTCTATTTCCTAGTGGAATAGTGCAAAAGGACCTATTGTAAAAGATCAAATGGTCACTTCTTACTGCTTTTTCAGTTCTGGCCTCAGTGCCTCAGTAACCCTCAAACTAAATAGCAAGAATTAATTATTCAGGTAAAAGTCTTTACCTTGCCCATAAGTAATTTTGGCATATGTCAAGGGTTAAGGGCTGGCCGCTAGTCTATTAATGTCTCTCCCTTCCCCAAGGGGCAAGCGAAAGAGAATAAGGGAGAGAGACTTACAGACTGGAAGAGAAAACTAAAAGAGCTCTAATAAAATAGTAATAATAAAATGAAATATATACAAGTATATACAAAACCAGTATCAAACCAAATCTCCCTGATAACAATTATGTCACCGTTGACACTGATGCTGCAGAGATGGCACTGGGGAAGTCCCAGACTGGATTCAGTGACAGATGGGAACCGGGTTCAGGAGTTGAATTCTGGAACTGGGTTCAGGAACACACGGATTGGGAATGAAGGTGGAAGGGACAGAGTCCTCCTTGGACACCAACCATTGAAGAAGAGAGCTTGACCCTCTTGATCTCTCAGCTTTATATTGAATATGACATATATGGGATAGAATACCTTGTTTATCAGTTTAGGGTCACCCATTCTGTCTGCTTCTCCCTGCAGGTGTGGCCTTTTACTTTCTGCAACCCCCAATGTTGTACACAAGATTTATCAGTGAGCTTGCTTTGCCCAGGAGCAAGTATAAGCAAGAGCCTTTCTGCACACCAGTCCTTGGTAATAACTCTAAACATCAAGTGCTATCACTGCTAGAAGCAGACACTGTCTGTGAAACTACGCCATTAAATTCAGAAAGTGCAGTCAGTTAGAAAAGACTGAGCTGAAAAATAAAATCACTGATCTCAGTTAGTTGTTAACTCAAACCAGGAAAGCATATGAAGAGAAAAATATCAGGACAACCCACATGCCATGCCTTTCTTCTGTTTATTCATAAAGCTGCAATGTGGGTTAATTACACTTGTCTTTCTGTCTTTGTCATAGTTTAACTTGATCTCTTTATTGATGCTGTTCATAGAAGTATCAGATTTTCAGAATTTGTTTTCCCTTTTTGTTCATGTTCTGCTGTTGTTATTATTATGACTATTAGCAGTAGTAGTAATAATACAGCCTGCTGCTATCAAATATCCCTCAGGAATGATACCTTTTTCTTTGGCAAAGCTGGCTATCTGATGCCAAAGATAATAAATCCATGCTTTAAAAAGCAGTATATCTTTATGATGCATTAGGAAACAAACTTACCTCCAATTTATGAATTGGTTCTCCTATCTGTTATGATATTTGATAGTGAATCACAATTTCCTCTACTTTCTACCCATAATATACAGCATGTTCTTCTACCTCTGACTGTAATTTCTTCTTGCTATGCTTTAGATTATTTTTCTTGAGAAACCATGGAGAAAGACAGTCAGAAAGACAATAAGGGACAAATAAATTCTATGTGTACAGGAGATATTCTCATTATCTTCTGAGAATATCTCAAAAAAAAAACCCAAACCCAAACCAAATTAACTGGGAACTGTGAAATGTGACAAAGCAAGCATCTCCAGAAATGAAAAATTGTCCCCACTCTTTTTTGACTAAGAGCCTGCTGCAATATCCCTACAAATAAATATAAACTCCTCTAATTAGCCTCTTGAAGTCAGGTGTATACCTTATAATTTGGAGTCCAAACTTGCTTTCTCTAAAAAGGTGATATTTGCCACCGTTATGAAGAATGTGTTTAATTGGCTTACTAGATGTATTCCTTACTTAAAATGTATGTTTCTCTTTAAGCAGCAAATCTGTTGTGAGTCAATAAATTTTTTCTTCTGTGTAGTAATTTTCCTGCCATCTTTCCCCCTACCTTTGGAACAGGTGGAAAATGGTTTATGCTTTAGTATATATCTCACTATTAAAATGTTTATTCACCATTGCTTATATAAGAAAATACATCTGCTTTATATATATATATATATTTTTTAATTTAGAATAAGCACATTTTGTCTGTGTCTGTCTCTAGTTTTCTGCTAGACTGGCTTAATACATTGATTTATACAGTGGGATGAGGTAGGAAACATTTTAAATCTAAAATCCTATATTCTGCTGAATGTAGCAAACATAATGAAAAGAGCACCAAATGTGCAGAATCTGTCTTTTTTCCACACATGTGCACTGTAAATAGTCCTGCCAGGGACTCAAAAATGGCAGATTGCATATATGAGCCTTTAGGAAACTTTCTTTCCATGTACAGCATGGTCATTAATATGTCATTCCAGTAGGGTAATTATGTACAGTGCATTATATTCCTGTTTTTTTTCTGAATTGATATTTTAAAAGACACTCCACCTTTTTCATTATTATTGTTTTATGTTCTCTGCAAGTGTACTTATTACAATATTCAGAAGTTATATTATTACAATATTATTCCTATAGCCTAGGAACTTTAGATATTCAGTGGTGAACCAAATACTGTGCCCAAATACTCAGCCCTTTTAGAAATCTATATACAACTGCTGAATTTAAACTAATCTTAACAAACACAACATCAAATCTAATCTTTCAGTTCCAGAACTGGAGCTCCAGAAATGATCTTTATATGTTTCAGATTCTATTCTATATGATGTCTGCAACTGGAATATTTTAAAACTGCTTTTTACATGACAGTCCTTCTCATTCTTGCTGGTCTGTCATCCAGTCCTTGGGTTAGGCAGTATGCGTCCACTGAATGGCAAAGAACTGGTCTTTAACGGAATGGGCTGAGCATATTTAGTGCTTCCTTAGAATTTTAAAATAATTTTATGTCTTCTAAGGTTGTGATTTAGTCTTTTGCAGCTAGGTTCTGAGCGTTGCTAGGCTTGTCTGGATCTGAAGATCATACTCTCTATGTGGTGTGTTTACCAATGCTGTCTAAAGAAATGAATGCCAAATTGTTAAAGCGCAAATAAAAAAAAATAATCTAAATGAGAGATCAGGAAGGAATAACAGGGAACTATGCAGTCAGGTGTATTAGTTATTGTCTTGCAGTGATTTGCAAGTTAAATACTCTGAGAAAACATCTCGATTCAGGGATTTCTGGAGGGTACAAATGAGTCTTGCCGTTTGGTTTGTTTATGCGTTTCTTTTTTAAAAGAGAAATTTAAACATTTTTAAATGCCCCATAAAAAGCATTTAGCAACTGTTTTATTGGTTACTAACCTGCTGTTTTAATATATGTTATAATGATGTAAACTTTTAATTTCTTGTTTTGGAACTTTCACTGTTAGGAAAACCATGCTTGGTTTCTGAGATGTTGGGGAGTCACTAAAAAGGCTACTGGCAAAAAAGAAAACATTAATACCATCACAAGTGCATGATTCATTCAGAGTTGTTACTGACTTTATTATGGATTGAAGAAAACTATTAGTCAATTTCAAAATAAAATGTCTGATATACAAAAAACAAAAAAGGAAAAAACTTATCAAAGGAACTTGCCACACTTGCATTAGATTCAGTGGTGATAAGACTTTCTGCCTTTAAGTCAGGTTCATTACATCAGAAATGAGCTGAAGCCCATTACACTTATAAAAATGACATCCAAAATCTGCTTCTGAGAGTTATACTGCCTTTCTGAGTTTCTTGTGAGCTAAGAAATGGATGCCAGGGGTATTTTAAGGATGAGTTCTACAAAAATGCTGAATAACTATAGCAACATTCAAACTACTATGATTAAAGTTGAGTTAATATTTCCTGTTTAATCCTTATATTTTGCGTGGTGATGTTTCTATTCAGCCCTAAATCAGTCTTGCATAAGTCTGAAAAATCCTCAGAGGAAGATGCAGTTCCTCAAAAAAGACAAGTCTATAAAATATTTTTTAAAAAAAGTATGAAGGTTATTTGCATTTTATTCTAACTTAAAGGGGAGCCATAACCAAAACTAGAACATTTCTTTGTCATTTCAGAATGAATTCACCTTTCTGTTCCTTTTGGGTTCACTTAAAGACAAAGTGCTAATATGTAACAGAGGCATACAGGAAAAAAAAGGAGATCACTAGACCATTTTCGTAATTTTTGTAGGTCCTGAAAGAAATAATTTATCCTGATCATTTATTGAGAATAGAGTAGCAGAAATACTGATTCTTGGCTTCCTGGATTTGACTGGGAGATCGTGAAGAGGAAGGTCTACACCGTTATGGAAAACTGAATCCATTGAGGAATAGCAGTTAAGTCAAAAAGAATTTCAGAAACCATTTAAGGCACTTTCCATGTATCATAAAAAAAGCACAGAGTATAAACAAAAGCATTTAATGGTCCTTTGTCAATATGTGTGCCTGGAGGTAACTATTATTTTGGAAGACCATTATCCATCTGTTGGCAGTTTCATAAACAAATATAAGTAATGGCAGAATAATTTGTGGGCTTGTGAATCACTGCTGGAAGTGACACAGGAGGAAGAAAATGCTGTGCTAATGGAGAGTGGGCAGGGCAAGATGCTGTCAGCTTGGATGAAATGAGTTGTGTGGGAGGAAAATAAAAGCTTTCAAGCTTGAATAATCCTTGGAGGAGTGTACCATCTGATGCTAAAAAGGATGCATCAGTGTGTGCTTGTGCATCTCTATGTGTCCATTACAGTGGCTGCATGGAAAAAGTGTGGCATCCAGCCTGAAGCAAACAGTAGGTGAGAGGTGCAGCAGAGACACAGAGGACTGAAAAATGAATGCCTGTGGGGGACAGAACAGGCTGGGAGATGGGTAAGGAAGGGGAGAGATTCAACCAGCAGGACTGGAAGGATGGAGGAGTTAATGGATGAAAATAGCGTGTTCAAGGAAGTGCAATGATCTGCCTCAGCAATCAGCTCGTGCCACGAATTGAATTCCCATGGTAGCAGTTAAGGATTTTTCAGTGTTTGTAATTTTCATTATAACAGTCTCCACTCTTGTGGCTACCTTTTGACTCAGGTTCACTTTTTTTTCACTGATGCAATCCAAAAAAGTTAACTAGAACAGGTCCCAGACCCCCTCAGATTAGGAGAGGGTTAGAGTTGGCTTTCCACCTTACTCCCCTGGCTTTGTTCAGCCTGTGTTTCCTGACAGTGTCTGTCATTTCTGTGTCCCCTCAGCAGCCTGGGGTGTTAGTGTGAAAAAGCTTCTTTTGAACATTTGGCTCCAAAGCAGAATGATCCCCTCTGGGGACATCTAAGAGAATGGGAAGTGTTGGTTGGAAATAGTTAAAAGTGAAAACAAGAAAAAAACGTAGCAATAACCAAACAGTTTTGATAGTTGTAAGTTCTGTCTGTAAAGCATTTACTTCTTTTTTCTGGTGTTCTCTATAAGTAGGAAACAACAAGAATATTTCTTGTTGTTTAGAGACCCACATGCATGCAGAATTTACTTTGATGCAGAAATGAAACAGTACTATGACTGGTAGACCTATAAGACCTATTTGTCAGTGGCGTACTGCAAGTGTAGAGGGTTGGTAGCTTAATAAGTGCCCTTGACAAGTCTAGTTTAGCCTTCCTGATGTAACTTTTTCAAAAGAATATTAAAAACATCTTTCTACACTTAGAGACAGTGCAGTAAAGAGAAAAAGTAGTGGCAGAAGAAAGCCTCTTTAGTCCTATGGACAAAGTCAAGACAAGAATGGAGTGATTTGAAGTTGAAGATAAACAAAGGGAAATATAAAAATTAAGGAAGTAAAAATACCAAACCCCAAACCCAGAAGTGATTAACTCCCAAAAGAAACTTTCAAAACCAGCTGTGGCTTCACCATCTCATGATGTCTCTTGTCAGGTTTGGATTGTACCGAATAGGTAAGCTCAGCCCAGGAGAGAAGGGTGGAAGTGCTGATGTAAGTGCTGGATGAGAACCAGCTGAAACCACCACATGGATCACTGGAATATGCAGGACACCGGCAGATGCAGTAGGAAGCTAAAGAGCATACTCCTCTCTAAAATAAAGTGTGCCTAGCGAAAACAAATAACTAGTCTGATAAAAACTCTTTCTAGAGAATCTAATGAAATTTAAGTTCTTCATTTTTCCATCACTTTAAGAGGAAAAATGATTTTAAGTTGTTATTTTCTTTCCCCTGTCTTTGCCCTTCCTGGGCTTTTGTTGCTCTGAAGCTTTGAAAGTGATTTTTTTTTGTTAGAATTTTTTTTTTTTTTTTTTTTATGTATTGCATATGAAATTTGTCCTCTCTTACTCCTTGTCCTGAGTTGACTGTCTTTATCACTGAAGCCCTTGCGTTTGGGTACTACAGGCATCAAACCCACATGTGTACCTACACTCAAACTGTTTTCCAGTGCTCTGATAGTGCAAATACGTCTTACAGTAAACTTTTTAAATAGTCTTAAACAATAGTAGACGTGCATCTCTCAAGTGAGCTAATGGCTGCACTTTCTGTTGACTTCAGTTCAGCTGAGAGGTCCACAACATATTTGAAAATACCTACCATACATTTGAAAATACCAACAATATATTTGAAAATACCTGAACAGAAGTCCTCTGGTGTGTATTCCTTTATACGTACAGTCTTTGATGGCTAAATAGTAATCCTCATTTTTTAGATGACAAAATGAAGAATGTTGTGATGTCAAGCCACTGGAATTTTCCTGTAGGTCTTGAAATTATTCCATTTGCTGCATCACTGATGTAGATGTGGATTTGTTTTTGACTTGTCCTTAGCATAGGAATAAACTTTACATAAACTCAGCTGAACCATTTAAAAAGTGCAATCACACTGACAGCTTCCATCCCTCCACTAATTAATTCTGATTTTTGCTGCAATCCATGTATTACGTGCATCATCCTTGAATAAATGAACAAATACATATGGAATGGTGTGTGATCAAAATTGATACAAATAGAAAAAGAAACTCCTTAGCCCAAGGACATTATTTAAGTAGCTGCTGTGCTAACACTTTGGAAGATGGAGCTGTTCAGTTGGCTCATTTAGTTTTATCAGGAAAGAATTGTGGGAGGTGAACCATACTTTTATAAGCATATTAAAAAGCGGTTATTAAATTAATTCCAAGATTAAATCATCATGCATTAAGGATACACTAAGCAGAACAGGACCTTCAGCGCTTTCATTTTTTTTCATTTTCCTTTCAAAATGCTTTGTTGTTTTATTGCCTTGTTTGTGTATCCTTGCACATTTATTCTATTTAAGTTTTACTTTGAATCAAACCATTATGCATCATTAATTCCAACAATGGCTAGTAAACCTGATTTCTTTGTGTAGGGAGAAAAATCATGCTGGAGGAGCTACAGTTTCAACAAGGAGTCTATAGATGTGTGTGAGAGCTGATGAAGTATATATTTATTTTCAACTCGCTTATCAAAAGGCTTTTGCTCATGAGGCATGAAAGCAACCTCAGCATACTAATGAATGCTGGCTTTATGGGCTTGATCCATAAAATGGAGTGGACAGATGTGTGGTAATTATGAAAATTTAGCAAGTATTATAAAATTAAACCATTTAAAGTAGTTTAAGATCCATGCATGGACTTTTATATTTTGATTTTGCTAAAAAAAATTGAAAAGTGATTGAAGACATTTATAGGCTGTTACAAGTAAAATATCATGACAGGAATTCATGTTACCTTGATTATGCATTTAGAAGTTACCTGATGAGAAGTTTTCACTTTCAGCAGTGGAAATCAAAGTACAATTAATTGATGGGCTCCATTTAGACGTATCTGGGAGTTACAGATCTGGAGTGTGAAGTAGATAATTACCTTTGCTTGCAAGTCAGAAATGAAAATATGAAAGGTAAAGTTCTAAAATGGTTAGCTTAGAAGTAACTATTGTGGTTCACCCCCAGGCAGCAACTAAGCACCATACAGCTGCTTGCTCCCTCCTCTGTGGGGATGGAGCAGAGAATTGGAAGACATGAACTCATGTCATGAGTTCATGAACAGTTTAATAATTGTTCTCAATAATAATTGAGAACACTCATGAACAGTTTAATAATTGAAGTAAATTAAAGCATAGTAATAATGATAATGAAAAGGAAGATAACTAAAAGAGAGAGGAATAAAACCCAAGAAAGACAAGTGATGCACAAAGCAGTTTCTCGCCACCTGCTGACTGATGGCCAGCCAGTGTCTGAGCAGAGATCGGCACACCCCTGGCCAACTCCCCCCCAGTTTATATACTGGGCGTGACATCCTATGGTATGGAATATCCCTTTGGCTAGTTCAGGTCAGCTGTCCTGGCCATGCTCCCTCCCAGCTTCTTGTGTACCTGCTCGCTGGCAGATCATGGGAAACTGAAAAGTCTTTGACTTAGGATAAGCGCTACTTAGCAACAACTAAACATCAGCATGTTCTGAACTTTATTCTCACACCTAATCCAAAACACAGCACTGTACCAGTTAATAGAAAGAAAATTAACTCTATTCCAGATGAAACCAGGACAGAAACATAGTTGCCTATACACTTTTTCAAAACTGATTCACCTTCATAGTTGTGAAGAGGGCTACTAAGTTTTTGATACCTGAAGCAGCATGTTTTGAGATAGCTTGAGTAGCTCCCCAGGAAATTAAAATGGAAATTAAGACCATAAGAGGAGATACCACTCCCCATAAAAATCAAGATTCAGAAAGACAGTATTAGAGAGTGATCCATCTCACTAATTTTAATCATATTGATGGCTTCTCTTTTATTGAGAGTGTAAGTGTTGGAGTATAAGTTAAGAACACAGCTGAAGAGTGGAAAAACTTCTTTACTGTGAGGGTGATGGAACACTGGGACAGGCTGCCCAGAAAGGTTGTGGAGTCTCCTTCTCTAGAGGCTTTTAAAACCCACCAATCTTGTGTGGCCTGCCTGAGGTGATCCTGCTCTGGCAGGGGGGTTGGACTCAATGTTCTCCAGAGGTCCCTTCCAACCCCTATCATTCTGTGATTCTATGATTTGAGGAAAGAGTCAAGAGTGATGCTTTCTTTCTAAACAGGGAATAACAGTTTACAGATGTTTCAGAATGGACATAGGCAGGGATAAAGAGGTAATGTGTGTGGAGTTAGGAGCATGTAGCTCCACCTGTGACTGAGGGACATGAAGAGAACAGGGAACATACAATTAAGCATGAGACGTTACAGAAGGAGATGTAATGAGAATCAGCAAAGACTCTTCTAAGCTTGCTGAAAACCTCAGAGATATTGAGCCACCCTGGTGAAACTATTAGTTGTGGAGTGTCCCTCTGGTGACCCATAACATTGTAACTTTTCAGACAGCAGTCTCAGTATTCAGTATAAATCCATGCAGATTAAAATATAAAAAAAAAAGAAAGAAAAAACCCCCAGTCATAAAGTTCCTGTTCCACAGTACCATGTGTTCATTTACATTTATACCACCTGCACCATGACATTTTCCAGTATCACTGCTGACATTCCTGTGTGAAATTTCTCCTCTCTTCACCTCCTGTGACTTATCTCAATGAAAGAAATGTGCTAGTTTCTAGTTATTATTGTTTATTATGTTTAGTTTACTTAAAAAAAAAAAGATTATCAAATAAAATAATTTCCTTAGCTTTTCAGCTAGGCTCAATATTTGAGTTCTGGTGCAAACTCAGAATTTTAAGAGTGAGACATTTCTCTGGTGTCTTGAGTTTGGAAGTGTCCTAGATATCCACGGTCAAAAAAATTTCTGACAGGCTGTGGTCTTTGTTTTGGAATGAGCTGATCTGGGGCTCTGGGGACAAAAGACTGACTTACTTTTTTAGAAATCTGAGCCTTGTGAGTGACTCAAAATGTTCATGTGTTCTTTTATAATGGAAAGAGGAAGTAGAACCCTGCTTCAGCTAACCACAGAAGAGAGATCGCTTGTTACATATCAGAAATGTAATATTTCAGTCTCTGTCTTTTTTTTTTTTTAGACCTTATTCTTTTTTCTCATCATTGAGGAAACACGACAAGGTTTTGCAGTTCAAGCAATGATCTTCCTGGCCTGTTGTTATAGGCAAGCATGCAACCGGACTGAGTTACACATTCAAACACATTTCAGTGTTGTTATTGCCACAATCATACCACTTTTGGGACCTGAGACTTGATCCTTTTAGCTGATACTTCGGTCTCATTTTTTTTCACACATGTTCATTTAGTCCATATGCTTGGACATGGGGCCCTGTGTACTGCCCCATATACCTTCCAGGAACAATGCAGTATCTCATCATTTGTGTGAAAACATTAAGAAAAGGGGCACAGCATCTCTTGGGAACCACTGGAATTCTTATCACCATCTCAGAAAACACCATCTAGTAGATTGATAGGTAGCCTAAGATGACCAGATTTGGTTAAGCAGTTGTAGAGGAAATAACAGAAAATAACTTCTGCATTGGACGTGATTCCTTTCTACTGAAGACCTGCTTTTATACTTATTTTGGTAGGAAATTTTAAGGAACTGCTTGAATAAGGACAAGGTGATATTTGGAGTATTTACAAGGATCAGCTCCCTGAAACCTCACCTATTATTTTTGAAAATTGAAAATTAATGTATAGGTTTTATTTGAATTTTAAGTCAGTAAATAACAAACTCAAATTGGATTGTTTCAACATTAATCTGTATTTACTTCACATGTGATAGCACAAACTGAAGGTTGTACTTTAAGTGTCTAGTAATTTTTTAAAAATCTGGTGAGCTACTAACCTTAACTCTGTTTCCCATTGTATAGCACACATTTATTTTTGTCTTGTTGAATCAAAGCAATGCATTGTGGAACTTCTTTATTCTTAATGCATAATGAGAAATACAGGTGAACAATATTCTGAACAATAGAAGTAATGAAGAACACAAAAATCTGAATGAGAACTCTCTTCAGAGAAGACAACAGCACAAGAAGTTTGTATTCAGTGTTAAATTGACTAAGAATAAAACACAGTAATATCTTCACATAGATTTTTTAAAAAAGTTTCCTGTCTCAGAGATTTAGTTATTTTTAATACTCTGCCTTTTATTCAGCACTGGGATTGCTGTTAAGGGCACATGGACATCCTTTTGCACAGGCAAATATCTGGCTAATCTACCACTGGCATAACTAGCCTTATGGTGCTTGCTCCAGTTCTTTAATATAAATGTTTTCTGAGAAGTGAAGGTGAAGAAGGGTATGCATATGTCATTGTAGTTAAGGCTATCATTCTAACTGCTGTTAAAGCAGCTCAGAACCAGGGACAGGAAAAAGTAGGAATACAGTGAAGGTCCATGTGCAGATTAGTAAATAAATAAATAAATAATAAAAAAGAAATAATGACAATCTTATTAAATATTTTGAAAGGAATTTTCCTCATGCATTAGCTCTCTAAACTACTATAATACTTTAACATTTTCTTCCTTTTCATTTTTTTCCCCCAGACATTGCTATTATAACATATTTTATCTTTACTGATTTTTAAAATTTGCACTCTCTTCGTGTCTCTCATATTTTCCTTTATTTATTTATTTTTTATTTTTTAATTCTTTTTTTGCTACATACTCATTAGTCTGGATTGCCATCAAACTACTTTAAAGAGATTTAACCAAAATGAGATGCTGACAATCTCTGAAGGCAAGTGCTGATAAAACATGGTTTAAAGCTGCACTGCTTGCTAAGGTTTGTTCAGAGAAAGTCACTTGAACCCATAGTTTTTGTGCTGTTTGTAGAGCGGACTGCTGAAAGAACAGAATCTGTACTTTCTGCAGAGAACTCTGTTTATAGGTATCTGATCGCATTAATGGTAATTGTTACGTTAACTAATAAGCAAGGGAAATGGGAAGGGGATTAGAGGTTCTTCTCATGTATGTGAAAGAATATTCCACAACATTGATTATAATATAGATGTGTTTAGTCTGCAAAGCATCAGGACAGAAGTTTTCATCCTATTTAGTGAGGCTGTTCCTATGGCTGCCCTTCTACAGCCCATGATGGTGGCTGAAAACTTTTGCACAGCAGGCAAAAGTAGCCTCCTGAATGCTCTGCTCAGGGACCAGGAGTTTCCCAATGGTATAATTCTACATCCCTTCTTCTGTTAGACCTGTCTTCTTGCAGACCCTACTTGCAATACAGCCCCTGTGGACTGCAGCAGCTAGGTGTAGTGAGAGCAACCCTAAGAACGTTTGCAGTTTGGGCAAGCCCACTTCTGGGACCTATGTAGGGTCACATCAGGTTATCATCACATAACCACTTAAAGGAAAATTTTAGACCTTTTGTGCATGTACTCTTTCTCTTTTTTCTTTGCGTTCTCCTTGTGCAAAAAGAACAATTATAAATAAACATACTCTGTTTGCATTTTGCATATGGAAAATACTGTTCATATTTTCATTCCATCTCATCCATTCTGCCTACACAGTAAGTCCATGTGAGCCCATGTATGCAGTTCATGGATATCCAAATGTGATCTGCTAACTCTATACTTATTCCTAAAGATGAGTTAATACTGAAAACACAAAAGCAATAATTTTCAGGAACAGGAAACCTTTGGTAAATTTTGTCCCCTCTGGGCTGGTGGATCTCAGTCAGCTAATCAATTGAATAATTTTCCTTCTAATACTGATTATGCAGTGTTTTGGCTCTTAAGCTGAGATGGATGATGGCAGCCATTCATTTAGATAATGCAGTAGCTTTCCCAAATACCTGATGCCTATGGAAGTTTCCTCCCCCAGCATTTTTCCTTCTGCTTCTGTCATATTAATTTTCAGTACAACTGAACAGAAATGTGTCTTGGGTTCATGGTTCATTTTGTAAATGATTCTGCTTGTCAGGAGAGTGACCTAAAGAGGGAATTTGTAAGTGACAAGAGCTTGCCTTTACAATAAGCAATCTTCAGGCAATTATCACTTTATCATAGTGATAAGGAAAATGTGTAGTTGGAAGAAAGGTCATTTGTTTTAATGTTATCTACCTCTGATGTCACTGAGTTTTAAAGTAATTATATTCAACCTTCTATTAGAAAAGAAAAATGGCAACTATGAGTATGGGGATTTTTTTCCAAGTTGCCTGGTTTCTGTGGGCTGGGATGCCAAACCTGATTGTATCCTTGCAACAATCCTGACAATGGAATATGTTCTTTCCCCAGTTTAATATAAGAAAACCAGCAGGAGGTCTTACTTTCAAAAGCATTTGATAAAGGAGCCCACTCATGAAGCTGAGAGGAAATCAATGGAACATTTTCATTTCACGGAGCTCTATGATGCTTAAGTCCCATGGTATAACTCATTGCTTTTATGTGACTTTTCTGACAGCATTCTGCCTTGTCGTTCACTCTGCCTTTTGTCTCATGCTTACATTTTTTTTGGCAAGTTTGCTTGTAATTTTAGGCTGTGAAATCCAGGATATGGCAAAGCACTATCTTGGCACACTATAATGAGAATTATTATTATTTTTTTTTTTTGTATATAGAACCTGTCAGTGGCAGCTGAATAGCACTGTTCTCACTAAATAAGCTCAAGAAAGAAATCTGTGGCCTTAATACATGCTTCTCTCCAAACCTGAAAATGTGCATTAAAAAGGAAATAATCCCTATTGCCCATTTGAAATTCCTGGCCTAAGATAGAAGTGAGCTATCATATTTATCTTTCTCTCGTCTCCCTGGACCAATGCTAATAATTTTACTTGGAGGTTGCAAAGCACAAATGAGCCAGTATGAGCATAAAGATTCCCAATCTCCTGCTGATGGATGTTGCAGCTTTTGTGGGGCATGCTGTGTACTGCAATCTGTGGCTCCACAGAATTGATGCAGGTTCTGGTCCAGGAGTTGCTCTGTTTGCTGATGTGGCAGTTAAAAGGCTGATTCAAGTCCTGACTGTTCTGTACAGGTGCATAGTGTGTCACTTCTCTTATGCTTTCTCAGCTCATGCTTACAAAAGGAGGCTCCTGGATTTTGTGCCTGTCTTCCCTGTTCAGGGATGTACACTGGATATCATGAAAGGACAAGGTTTGAACTTAAGGCATGTGACACGTAACTAGATGCAGCCTTGAGTCATAAGCAAAAACAAATTAAATTCTAGTATACATTTGCTTCTTTAGTTATTGGAATCTTATTTTCATTCCCAAAGGCTGAACAGCTTTTTGCCAGAGGCTGGTTCAGCATTCAGGATCAAGGCCTACCTTGGCTGTTCATCCATCTTCTTGGATGTCCCGGCTCCAAATTAGAAATTCTGTACTCTTGCCTGGTTGTATAAAAGCTACGTTCCTCATAGAGGATTCTCACAAGAGAAATCTTCCTACTGCTCTTTGTCACAAATTTCTGCCCGTGGCCTTCGATATGCAGATTTTGGACAGTCCCACAGCCTGACACTTGCAGTAACCTTCTTCCCAGGCAGGGTCTCCTTCCTGGTTGTCTCCATCCAAGTCTCCAAGGCGTGTGCTTACTGCTGGCACAAGTGTCCTTTTCCTCATCCTGCCTTTGCTTCTGTGCAACAGCAGGTTTCATTGGTTCCCCTGCTCATGTTTTATTGCTGTAATTCTGCCTTACAGTCCACCACACCAATTCGTTCCCCTGTTATTTGGTGCATTTTATGTGTTCATGGGAAAAGAGGACTTCCTGATACACAGCTTAGATTTTACGCAGAGACATGTGCACTATGTTACTTTTTTTAAAACCCGTGTCCATCACTTTCTAGTGGCTCTAGCACAGACACCTCACATAAATTTCTGAAATTGATTTTCTAGCTGTCCATATTATGAATTGTTAGCCTTGGATGGACTAGAAGGATAACAGAAAAACCTTTTGCAGAATTTGATTCATTTATCTATAGTCCAGAAGAAACTGAAGTAATGAAAAAGAAGTGGCAAAGTTACATTTCTGTTTTTGGGCACATTGATGTTTAATTTCATAGCACTGAATTAATTTTTCTTTTAAGGGTATTAGACACTCACTTAAGCCTCAAAGCTTGTTTGGATGTGTCTGTGCTGACAGAAAAGAAACAGCTGAGGAGAGATGTTGGTATGATCTTTAAGATCCCTATGTCCTACATGACTTTCTGTCAAGTTTAATTCTGGTTTAAAGAAAAAAAAAAGACAAAAAAGCTGGAACGTAAATATAGAGAAGAATTTACAATTAGATTACCACAACGAGAAGATCTGGAACAACAGCTGAAAAATGCCCTGCTTTTGACTTTGACTTACTGCAGAAATGTTTTTGTTTGTTTCAAAGCAATGTAATAAGGTGGAGAAAGGTCAAGGAATAGCATCTAGTGAAAGGTATTGAAAAATGCTGGGCACCATTGTTCTGTTTATACAGTGCAGATGCTTTATGTTGCTGTACTTTTCCTCTTCTTGGATGCTATTTTTTCCCTTTCCGATAGTCTGAAAGAAAAAAAAAAAAAAAAGAAAACAGAAATCCTAGGGTCAGCTTATTGATCTACAGTTGCCAAATCCTCATGATGTGTCACTCTAACAGCTAATTGAAAGGCTTCTGTCATGTAATCAAAAGTATGGTTCTGGGATCTGAAACAGCCCATTTTGCTTCTAAACTTTTTGATCTGAAATAACTAAGTGAGCTGTTCTAGGAAACTGACTATGGAGATGTATGTTTCTAATTTCCTCCTTTTACTAGTCTCAACTGTGCCTAGTCTTTTTACCTCCTTTTAACAGTCATTAAAAACAAAGTAATTGGCATTGGATGCTTCTATTCCTCAAAATCTCATTAGATCTTGAAACATGCTTTCTGCTCAAAATTCCACTTCCCATCTTTAGTAAGAAATAGACAATGTTATTTAACTCTTTGTAGAAAAAGAAGATACTTTGAACCTCTTCACATCATTCATGTTTGTGACTGTCTTCTCTAGACTGTGTGAGAAATATTGTGATTGAAGGGCTGCATTAAATTAAGAAGAAATTTCTTTTACAAACGAGGCTCTCTCTTCTGCCTGCAAGTATCTTTTCATTGTCATTACTTTATTCAAGTGAATTCATTGAATACACATCTCACAGGAGTGAGATTTTTACTGCTCTTAAAATAATTTCTGATAGTTAAAGCATATTTATATAATTTGACATACATTTACATGGTAAAAAGTATGGTATTGATTTATTTTTTAAACAAAGATGATGGTCCAACTTTTGCAGTGGAGAATCTGCTCCATCAATCTGTTATTTCTGGAAGCATGAAGTCAGGCAAAACAAGAATCTGATCCTATGACATTTTCATTTTTGTCAGTATTGAGCCATATCACAGGTATTGCTCATTCTTTCCCATGACAGACAATTAGTTTTCTGTCAGTGCACAGTTGTTATCATTAAATTGCTATTATTTATACTGCAGTGTTTAGCTGTGTAAACTGAGAGTCAATTGACTGAATGAGGTAATATGAAAGTGGATAATGATGAGATTTGGGTCTTTGTAATATAGTTTGGTTTCCAGCTGTAAATTTTCCTTGTAGAATCCAATGGGATTAGCAACTTCATAATGGCAAACCTGCATTTAATTGCTTTTAAAACTCCTTTAGAACCTAATCCTGTGTCCATGCCCTTCCAGTTGTCTCTGGCATGACTGTAGGACATGGCAGCCTTGACTTGAAGGTGTCAAGGGCAAGACTGCAATGCCTGCTTTACTCTGAGAAGGGCTGAGGTGGGAGGAAAGGTGGTTAGAGTCTTTCATCCTAACATAACATAAAAAAAATCCTACTTGCACTGGCTGTGAGAAGTCCTACACTCTTCTTCAGGATTTCTGCAAGTACAACACTGGAAATATTTCCTTCTAAATTCTGAAAATCCCATATAATAGAATGAGATGAATGCAGAAATGTTTCACCTGGTCAACCCCATGCCACCACTTTTCTGCTCTGTCATGAAATGGCTTTAAAAATGAGATTTAAAAAAATAATAATTCACATTCTTTTTTTTTCCATTCCTTTTTATTTAAGTGCTTTGGATTCCTATTTCAAACTTTCTTGAACATCAGTAGCAGATGAAAATGTGCTTTTCAAAAGAAAAATAAGATTCCCTAACACTCATGTGATTTCAGATGCCAAGGCTTATCAAATAAGAGAAGAAATATCCTAAGACGTATGATGAAACAGTGAAAGTTTGAAGTATTGAAACGATAAAGTTTACCTGTGATCATTCAATCTCAGCAAAAGATAAGGGAGTTTTTCTCTCCAGAAAATGCAACTTTTAAATGAAAGTGTAATTTAAATTTAACATTGAGATTCCTGTTTAAAATGAATTGTCGTCTCTTTATAAAAAGATATTCTGCAAAAATCAGCAAACTGTTTCAGTGTTAGTTCTCCAAGTCACTGGAGCTGTCAAAATTGTCTACAAAAATGTAGATTATAAAAAAATATATCAGTATAGACTATAGAAATACAAGAAATAGGAAAGTTATTTTCTAGTAGTGTCAAATAGATTATTGCCATTTTAGGTATAGGTACAGAAACAATAAAAAAGGGCCATGAATGATTCAGCCATAAAATTTGTTAATGTGTCATCCAAAAGTCCCCTCATATAATCTTGTTTTGAAAAGTCAAGTTTTGCTAAAAACAAGAATGTTCTAGATAAGATGGTCCCAAGAGGTCTAATTTATAGTTAACTGCATTATGAGCTGCATGACAGAGGATGGATAGATAGATAGAAAGAAAGAAAGAAAGAAAGAAAGAAAGAAAGAAAGAAAGAAAGAAGGCAGGAAAAAACAGTTTGCCCTCACCTGTGGAGGGGCAACCAGACCTACTGGAATGAGCACAGGGGCAAACACGATCTTTCTTTTGTCAGTCTGAAAAAATTATGTCTTATTTCTTTGAAAGAATATGCTGGATTTGCCCATGATTCAGTGGATGACATCAGATATGACACATAAAACATCTGTCCCTCACTGAATGTCAATAAAATGTCTTGACCTCAGGGAGGTGTTTTGAAGATAGACTTATTTTCCAGTAATTTGACTGAAATAATTTAACTATATACACCCTAACAATGCTGATTTGGAGCAGTGTTTCCACCCTTTCATGTAATTTCTGGTGTGTAAAACAGACTGCCTTCTTCATCTGGAAATTCCTGTGGGGGAATTTACTAAGAAGTGAAGAGCTCATTCTCTGCAAGTGGGATCTCATTGTGAATCCTGGTGTGTGCAATTACCGTTTTCTGAACTGTACATTCTCATGTATGTGCATATGTTCTGCCAGGCAGAGCAAGGTAAGGACAGAACGTCAATGTACAAGTGGAAGAGAGACTCCACTGCCTTATAACTTGGCATTTTAAATTAAAAGTAATGACTGCTTGGGTGGAAAAACGTAAATGGGCTTAATTTGTGAAGCTGACAGATGAATATAACATAAAGGTTCTCTTGTTCAAACTCTTTTCATAGCAGTATGATCAAAAGAGTAAGAGAAGTAGCAGTTTTGCAATGTCAACTACATTTTTCCAATTTAAAAAATGACTAAATTATCTAAACATTATTTTTAAAATGTATTTAAAAAAAACCCCAAACAAACCAAACAACCCAATGAACATCATTGTATATTAGTATGCTAAAGATAATGGGAGTTATACTTGCTTATCACCTCTGAAAATCATGTGGTTTTTCAGAATATTTCTAAATATGGGAACAGAGGTGTCAGGCATGCAGATCTGAAAATTTGCTCTGTTGCTTTATACAATGACTATGTTATACCATTGTCACCAACCTGTTAGGAGCTGCCTCATTTGAAGCACAGATGTTTTGATTTGACATATTTATATTTACAAAGTCTGAGTGGACTGGAAACTTTATGTTTACACCATAGTGAATCAATTTATTGAATACTCTGAAAACAGACCTGTGGATTCATACCTGCGATAGATTTTCTATCAACAATAAAACTGAATCAATAAGTCTGTTTAATTCTTAAGCTTCTTGCCTTCCCAGTGTTTGTTAGGCTGTTTACACCGGTTCATGTAATGTTACTGACAGACTGTTTGAGTGCTAGTCATGAACACTGAAAACTTGGAAGAGAATTCTCATAATATGTGCCTTACAGAAGAACACTCATTTGTGCATAATACAGGACGGACGCTTACCTGTTCTCCAAATCTATAAACTTTATAGTATAGCACAAGTTAAGTTGCACAGAGATGGGATTTCATTCTTGAACATGGGAAATAGTGTTCACCTCAGAAATTTCATGCAAATATGTCAGTCTGTACACTGATGCGTGACTGGATCTGTCCCAAAGATTTGAGTCTCAACAGCACCTCTTTGTGTTGAAAGCTTACCTATTTAACAGTTCATGATACATTTCATGAGGTACTTTTTAAACACCGTATTTTCTATGTAATAAAGAATTAAAAACAGTTCTCTCATTCACAGAAGAATCCATTTCTATGCATTATTGGTAAAAATATGTGAGCATCGCTAATAAAAATATTAAAGTAGCTGACTAATGACATTTATGTCAAGAAATATTGCCATATACTTCTCAAGCAGGGTATTTAGACATTAGCACTCCCTGTTCTTTGATACTCAACCAGCTTTGCTTACAATGTTTAAACGCGAGCATACGTATATAGTTCGTTATTCACCAGTCTGCTGAGGACCAGTTCTTACATTTAAGACTCAGAAATGTTTCAAATTGTCTTGTAAGAAGTTGAAAAAATGCTAACATTGACTTCGTATATTAAAGTATGTGCCTTTAATAACAGGAGTACAAATTAATTCTGTCAACAGCAAAGACCCACTGGAAGGTGCCAACAGTTTTCCCATGGCGTTAATTCCGTCAGAATGTCTTGTTCACTAAAAGCAGTCCATTTTGTGCTGTAATTTAAAACCTCTTCCTTTTCAGCCTTTTCTGGATAGGAAGTCTTTAATTTAGAATATTATTTTTGTTGTTGTTTATTATTGTTGAGTGATTTTAGGGAAACAAAATATTGTAATCTACTTAAAGAAATATTCCCTTGTATTTTTTCTTCACCCACTAATGCTGATAGACAAAATTCTTAAGGAAAACACGTATGGAGAGGGTGATTAGAATTTACCAGGCTCAAATTATGCTTGACCAGCCTAACAATAATGAGATCTGTGGACAATGGCTGAATGGCAGATGTTGTCTGTCTTGATATTCTACCTCCCATGGTATCTTTCACAGGCTAGATGAGTAGACTACTGGAGGGGCGAGAAACTGACTAGATTATTGGCCTTAAAGGAAGTGCTTAAGGGGTCACACTCTACTTTGAAACTGGTTATGAGTGGAGTTTTTTAGAGATCTGTCCTAGGACTAGTCCTATGTACTAGCTTTACAAATGACCTGGAGAAAGACACCTTAACAAGTCTGGGGATAATAGAAACTTCTAGGGAGCTGTCAAAAAGACACTGTGGCTATTTGCGGCTACCAGGAATTTCAACAAGAGCGAGTACGAAGTCCTATACCAGAAATGGCATAACCCCCTGTAGTGCTACTTACTGGAGACTGATGGGCCAGTTTTTTTGCAACCATGTGTGGAAGGACAGGAAGACAATGGGAATAAATTTAAACAGAAAGTGTATAACAGATCTAAGGAAAAATATCTCTCCATGAGGATAGCCAAGAAATGGAGCAGGTTGCTCAGTGACGTTTTTCAAGCTCTGTCCTGGAAATTTTCAAGACCTCATTGGAGAAAGTCCTGAGCAACCTGTTTTGAACCCAGAGCTGATCTGCTTTGGACAGGAAGTTGGACTGGTGACCTCCTGAGTGACTCTGTAATTCTCCTAGCTTGTCTGAGATTCTCAATAATCTCTGATGTTTTGTGCAAGGCAGCCAGAAATGCAGTTTCAGTTGTCCAAGTATAGAGTATGAATTTGTGGAGAAATTGATTCTTGGGAAAAAAAAGGTGATTTTAACTTGGTACTTAGAAAGGAAGTAGAATTCACACTTTCTCCTCACTATTTCCTCTCTTGCCCCTGAATGGCACAGGTAGCAGGAACCTTGAATTAATTTTCATCCCAGTTGTGCCACCCTGTCTAAAATTTTTTCATCCATCAACGTTGTGGGCTAAGCAAGGAAAATGGGGTGACACGGCAGAAAGGGCAGATTTGGTACTCCTATGAAGACATGAGTGTCAAGACTGTCCTTGACATTTTGGTTTTTAAGAGTAAACAATGGCATGTTACATCCAGATTATCTTTCACAGACTTTCACTCTGATTCTTTATATAGAAAATTGTCAGAATTTGACAGTGCTGACAGAAGCAGCAAACTAACAGTCAAAATTAGGATAATCCCTGCATGGCATATTTGTCTGTGATCAACAGTGACTGGAGATGGGTAGGAAGAAAAGGATGAAATGATGAAATTAAAGAGAGAGGCAGAGAGGAATTAGATCACAAAAAATATATATAGTTCTGCAGTGGAGTAGCATCAGTGGGGGTGAACTATATGACAGATAAGAGAGGAGATCCTATCCAAGAAACAAAATAAAAGTGTCAAAAATACCTAACTATTCTGTTTTCAAAAAATACTAGGCATATTTATAGATGTTAGAATTAGAATCTGATTAATGTCACTGCAACTCAGGCATCTAAGGTTATAAAAGCTGATGTGTGGAAAACAGTGGGAATTAAGCAACTACTCTGTTTATCCAGCATAAAAATCCTATCAGGCATTCATCTGAAACATTGATCATTTAAATAACTTTGAAAAAGTTGACTTTAAGCCACTCTTGGAACTGAGTCTCTGGCTTAAAAATGGTCTAGAATTGTTGAAAGGGTTATTCACATGTTTATTTACCAACTTACACCTAACCACCTTATTTGGCTTTGCCTGCCAGAATTGTCCAGTTGTGTTAATCTTAATAGTAATTCTATTGCTAGAAATACCATTTTTATGATGTCATTCTGAATGCCTAACTTTTATGAAAAAAACCCCTTTGTATTAGGTGTTTGTCACACCAGAATGGATATATCTTAGTTTAAGAATACTTCTTTCCCATGAAGCTGTGAAATGTCTCTCCACAACTGTGACAAACCTGTCTTTTGTCTGAAGACAGACTCAGATTTCTTAATTTTCATTTGGGTGACCTTAATAATAACATCGTGCTTTCCTCGCCTCTTTTGGGACATTTATAATACCTAATTCTGCAATTAGATTGCAAGTCTCCATCTGTAAAATGTTTCTTTTCCTCCCCTGGAGTTTGGCTTGGATTCCAGTTCTAAATTTAAATGGAACACCATTTTCCTTGTCTAATAACCACTGAGTAATTAGGCTTTTACATAGGAAAAGAATTATCTAAAGAAATGTGTTCCTGTAAAGGGCATTTTGAGCATTGTAGATATATGCCTCCTCTGCAAGATTACCTGCAGTTTGCAGAAAGAAATCTTCTTAAAGAGACAGAAGTATTTATACATATCCAGTCCCTGTAATTTGTAAGACTCTCTTCCATTATTTGTCTATCTTATCTCTTTCTTATCACAGTAAAATGTTCTTAGTTCCTAAAAGAGACATTTGTTCCTAATAAAGTGGCAAATTTAAGTATTCACATAATGGTATCTTTACAGAAAATGCAACTGTACAGCTCTCTGGATCTTTTTCTGTTTTTCACAGTATTCTACTGCATGGTACCTGGATGGAGGTGGATCTGATTGTTAATAATTATTTCCATTTCTTATGCAGCTCAGTTCCTGGCCTATTTCTTTTTGTTCTTGGTCACATTTGTAGGCTGATATTTAGTATGAGTTGGGGGTAAAGTTCTAATATGTTATATAGTGCTGTACATCTTAACGTGCTTTGCAGACTATGGGCCTAAATTGTTTGTCTTACTGACAGTGAGGATTCCATCACTGGATATGTCTGTGCACTGCAGTCGGCTATGAAAATTCCTGATCAGGTCAGTTATTGGAGACATTTGATGGTGTATATGGTTCAAAAAAAAAAATCTATGAACACTTAATGATGTTTGGATATCCATAGCCTGCATTGCATAGCATCAGAACCCCATAGTGAAACATTTTGGTGCCTGCTCCCTTCTCCAGTTTTTCTCCTTTGCTGATATTGCATGGACATGTAGGGCCTCATTTCTCCTATCAGCGTCAGCAGGTAGCATGCTCTGTCATTTTTGGCCTAATTTAGTGTTCCTCTTGGGTTAGGTCCATCTCACATCCTGTTCTCATGGTGCCTCATGTAGACATGATAATTGACTTCGGTGTTTCAGAACATGTCCAGCAGGAACATACAAGGTTTTATCCATGCTGCACTGGATTTGATCCAAACAAACTGAGCAAAATTGGCAAAGTCACACTATTGTAAAACATTTGAACTAGCTTTGTCTCTTTCACATGAGAAACCTTAGGAAGCACTCCCATCAGCAACTCAGCTGCCAGATCAGAAGGAATGACTCTTTCTGGAAGACAAGAAGTGATGACCATGTGGAGGGGAGAGTTTCATCCGTGATCAGAACTAGACATGGAAGAGTCATGTCTAGATTGTCACATGGTAATTTTTACTGTGCAGTTGGAAGTAATCTTAAAGCACATTGTTTTGTGAGACGTGGAACTAGAGAAGCATGGCTTCCTATTTTTCTGTGGTTTGTGTCCTCCTCTGTTACCTAGTCCATAGTACTGCCAACTTCCCTTTGACTGGGCAAAGTGGCTGTCTCAGTGGCACCGAGGTGCTGCCTGGACAGATGGCTTATGGCTGCTTATGGCTGCTGATTTACCATCTGATTTCTACATCCCTGAATGTATGAAGTGGTGGGATGTAGCTGTTTTTCTTTGGGAGCTCACCTTCTAGTACCCAGTTATAATCTTTGGAGAAACGTAAGATCCTGGAGCTCTCTGTTCCTGTTTCAGTTTGAAAATTGTTCAGTGGCTTCAAAGGCCTCTGGGAGAAAAAGGTCTGAGAAAAAGGTCTATGTGATTGTGTGCTTCATTTACTTGGGAAGCCAGGATAGCAAGTCTTTTTAAAATTTATGTGTTATTGAAGTATCTCCGAAGCAAAAGATTACATGCAACAGCAAGAGAATTATATGATATACAGTGCAAATTTTCAGAAGATGCAGACAAATCAAGGCAAATGTCACACAAAGTGATAGTGGTGGCCTCTTGGGCTAAAGCAGTTCAAGACCAGATGTCATAAAAATCTTCATGAGACCATTAGTTATAAACAACTCTCTATTTGTAACTGTATTGCTGCTCATTTCCATGTAATTTTTTCATGAAAATCTGAATGCTTTTCCTTTCAGATATTGACAAGGGTTTAGAAAAAGGTTTTAAAAAAGGTTATCAGTGCATGAGTTCTTTGTAGTCAGTAATTCCCACGGCAGCTGTGAATTTGGAAAAGCAAACAACACTTGCAGAATGTATCTTGGAGATAAAAACCCAGACAAAAGGTCCTTTTCTGCAGATATGTCCTTGATGGGTGTGAACCACAGAAAAACTCGGTAGAGGCTAAATAATTTTCCTTTCTTTGGAATGGAATAGAAAACAAACACTGAGCAGCTTTTAACACAAAAATTCAGAAAATGCTTTTGAAGAACCAGTAGGGGGCATTAGTGTTCCATACTGAAGGGGGTATTGCAGTCGTCATAAATTATTTTATGCGTTTACTTTCGTATTAAAGTTGAAAAAGCTGTAAACTGTATGTTTTTTCATCCTCCGTACATCAGAGTTTTTGTCTATTTTAACCCTAAATGTATAGGTTCATTTAGCTATTTTCATTTAACAGGCAGTAAGTAAAACCTTTGAAAATTATCATAGTCCTCATTTGGAGATTAGTTTGCAGCCCATTCAGTACTCAAATGTAGCACCATTTTCTCTTTCTGACAAACATGGAGTAATTAGGCTTTTTGATAGACAAGCGATTACCTAATAAGTGACCTTCTGCAAAAAGCTGTGTTAAAATGAAGCAAAAAACATATTTAGCACAAATGATGGCCAAGAAATAAGGTGCAGGAACAAAAGAGAAGCTTTGCACAGCCAGTCTGCTTCAGCAGCTTTAGAAATAATGAAAATGCTCCCTTATGGTCTACACCTAATGTAATTATAAGTCTGACACTATATGTAAATTCTTAAGCACCAAATGTGGTGGGCTGCTTGTCATATTGTCCATTAATTCCCTTGAAATCACAGGTACAACCAGAAGGAAGCACGATCACATTTCATAAAGCATATATCACCCATGTTTGTTTGAGACATAAAATGTAAACAGCAAGCAGATGATAGGAGATAACGACTGAGTTGCAGGTAGCTTCTTGTCTTTTTTTCCAATATTCTGGCAGGGTTATCAAACAAAAGAATTGCAAAGAGAATGTCTTTGAAGTATAGTTTTAATGGAATGTCCATTGTCAGTCTACTAAGATTAAGCAAATTTAAAAGTGCATCATGTGCAATCAAAGCTGCATGTGTGTGTATTCTGACATCCTTTCACCATCTATCCCTTCACTGACTGTAACTAGAACTTCTGTGCGCTGCATCTGGAAGCAAAATACAACAGAACAAAACACTTACTGTTCCTTCAGAATCAATCTCAGTGTTTAAAGAAAGAAAATAAGTCTTTTTATCTGGCAATGCAAATAAACCTTCAAAAAGCTAAAGCTTTTTTTTTTTTTTTTTTCTCAGTATTGAAAAAAATGCAGTTGCAAGAAAATATTTTAGTCTTAGAGTCTTGCAAATACTTAAAAAGATAATTTAGAACTTTTCAAGCTGTTGTAGGGAGAAAAAGAATCCCGAGAGCATTCTGGGCCCTGAGCATTTCCTGGGGCAAATAAACAGTTGTGGGTTAATAATCCTCAGAATGGCCTGGAACCTGACTACTTTTCTCAGCATGTCAGCAGTCCCTAGAAAATGCCTTAGGCTGATCTACTAGTCCTTGATCAGAGCTGTCACAAGCTGAGATGGTTCTAGTGCTGTATTTTTACCCATTCTACAACTCTGTTGATTCACTGTTTCCGGGTCTCTCCAGAATCCCTGATCATCACCCATTTAGAAGTGATATGAGAACACAGACTTCACTCAAAATACCAGGGCCTTTCCACATGCATCTGTGCTTGTATGCAAAAAAAAAGAAAGAAATGAGAGGCCAGTATTCTCACTGTTTAAATATCAGATACTACCTTAGCTAAATTAGGAGGAAGTTTTCATTAAACTGTTGGAGAGAGGAGGCTCCTCCTGAGGGTAATTCAGAACAAGAGACTATGTTAGGCCCTCTGTCAGTATAATTTTTATACTTCTCCCATTATATTTCTCCAGTAGCAACTGTGCATTTATAAAGAATAAAATGGTATGTGAAAAAAATCTCACCTCTTTTTTTTTTTTTCTGTATAAGATTGCTGAGGTCAGTTGTTAATGAATGCTTGAAATGTTTTTCTTGCTCTCCCTATAATATATTCTAATATAAAGCACAGATTCAGGCCATTGCTGAACATAAAGAACACTGTAAATTCAGATATTAGGTATACGTTGTTTTCTCAATGCATAAATAGAAGACATCTGTTTGGAGCTCTGGTCTGCAGTCTCTCTTTGTACGCTCCTTGGCATTGCAGGGTCTATAACGTGTCAGAGTAGCAAATAATTTTTAATACACTTTTTGGTTCAAGGATATCTTAGATATGGATTAAAGACCTTCCAACAGACTTCTCTTCAGAGAATTGATAAACTTTTGTAGGTGCCTTCAGTTGACAATACAGAGAAGTATGTTATGAAACCCCTCAAAAAATTCAAACATACAGAATTTTTCAGTCTTGGGGGCTTTTAAACATGATATTGGTAATTATTAAGGTAACAGGACAGAATCTTCCTGTATCACAAAGCCTTGTCCCCTTTGTAGCATTGACACAACTAAGTCATTTAAGCCCAAGTGCTGATTTACTAGGAGAGGGAAGAGGAGCATGCCACATAATATAACAGTGACCATCTGGCACCAATGTGATTCCTTTATTTCTGCTAATCTTGTATGTTGCCTTTTTATTTAAGAAGTCTTATAAGAATTTATATTTTTCCAAGACATGGTTATACCATGATACAACTGGTTGGATCTTGAATGGATATGAATGGCCTCTCTTGGGTTGTCCACTCTCAGTAACACACACCAAACAGGACTTCAACTTACTACAGATGCACTAATTTAGAAGTAAAGGACTGAGTTTTCCTTGTCAACATCACAACACTAATAGTCCAGCAATGTGCCCTTGTGGCCAGGAAGGCCAATGGTATCCTGGGGTGTATTAAGAAAAGCATGTCCAGAAGATCGAGGGAGGTTCTGCTTCCCCTCTACTCTGCACTGGTGAGACCTCACCTGGAGTATTGCGTCCAGTTCTGGGCTCCCCAGTTCAAGAGAGACAG